>PVJI01011894.1:0-54055 GCA_004026765.1 Micronycteris hirsuta | reverse complement strand
CCTTCCGCCCTGCTCCTCCCGGCTCACCAGACTGGATGAATGTATCTTCTTTAATTCCTTGGTTGTCGGACTTCCTCTCAATACGATTTTCTGTCAGATCTGGCTGTTTTTGGTTGTATAAATTTCTGATTTTTTTCCTTGTTTGGTTGGGTGAGACGGCACGGCACCTTCACCTATGCCGCCATCTTAGGAAGTCCCTTCCCTTGCTTCTGAAGTTATTGATCTCACTACCAACACTGCAGGAGGAAGGAGGAAATGAAAGGTTATAAAATACAAAATGACTGAACATATATACTTACCCATGTGGGAAAATATGTGTTAAAAGCTGTTCATTGTCACTTTGTTTGTAATAGCAACAGAGTGGAAACAATCTAAATGTCCATCACTAGAAGACCAGTTTACCAAATTATACCATTTTGTTAATATGCAATACTAGGCAAATTAAAAAGAATGAGTCTGATCTTTATGTACTGATACGAAAAGTACTCCAAGATTGATAAATAGACAGACATCTATGTATCTGTATACATACACATATATGTATAGAGTATCTCTGGAAGGATACATAAGAAGATGGTAACAGTATTGCCTTGTGGGATGGGAAATAAGGATCGAGGGCAGTGATTTTCAACTAGTGTGCTGCAAGGGGAAGAATTTTTAAAACATGCAATACCTGACTATTTAGTCAGGGGCACTGACCTCTTTTCCCTTAGATTGTTAAATAAAAAATTTAGAACAGCCAACACAACAATAGCCGTCTGATGTGAATGAATCAAAATTATACCTGTTTTTTGTCATACCAGCAAGAATACACCTTTTGGTGTACTGGAGAATTTTAGTAATTAGTTTATATGTGCCATGAGATAAAAAAGGTTGCAAATCACTGATCTAGAGGATAAAGATAAGAGGAAAATGGATCCTTTAGTGTTTACTCCTTTGTATCTTTTGAGTGTTGTACTATATACATGCATTGTCTGTTAAAGTATAAATAAAATTAATTTTTGAAAGGTTAAAAAATCATTAAAAATATTTTAAAGATAACTACAGAGTCAAATGAGGTGTGGGCATTATTGGTGGGTTTCAATTGCCCATACAATTTACAATCCTAAACTGATAACAGTCTCCATGTCCTACCTAGGCCTAGAGAAAATTTTGTGACCTGAAGTTGTGACCTGATACTCACCCTCCCACAGTCACTCACCAGATCTTGGGTACTGGCTTTTGAGCTCATTGGAGAACAGCCTGTGTGCCTCCTTGGGACTAGTAGCCATCATTGTGCAGCTGCTGCTGGACATTGTGACTTTCCCTGGCCTGAGTGGGAGGCATCCCTGGATCTACAGTGGGAAGGGTATGGGTATTGAAATCAGATAGACCTAGACTGGATCATCAGATCCACCTCTTAATAGTCACATGTTACCTATGTTCCCTAAGCCTCTAGCTCCTCAACTACTGGATGAAGTAAGGGCAACTTCTTCACAAGGTTGTTGTGAGACTTTAATGACAATAGCAATGTGGACAGTTGGGGCTGAATAAGCATTCATCCCTCTTCTCCCTATCTCTCCACTTGCTTCATTGCCACCCATTCGTCATAACCCTCCTGGCTTTCAGCCACAAGCAATTGTGTCCCTGGGGGACATTTGGCAGTGTCTGGAGACATTTTTGGTTGTCACAACTGGAGGAGGGCAGTGTTACTGGCATCTGGTAAGTAGAGACCAGGGACATCTTTCAATGCATACAACAACAAAGAATTATCCAGTCCAAAGTTCCAGTAGTACTGAGGTTCAGAAACCATATTTTAAAGGCTTTTATAAAGTTCCAAGTACTTGTTTGTACAAATTGGAAGCATACTGTACTTACAAAAATAATTTTATTTTAGTTTAGCCATAACTAAATTTGCTAACAAACATGTCAGCAGTTTCTACTATTGCTGTGTTTTCAAGAAGACGAGTCTATCTTTAAGCAAATGAGGAGGGAAAATGGGAGGAAAATAACTGCTACATCTTTTATTCCAGGAAATTGAGAGATTTGCCTATGCCCTTTAAGACTATGAACTGAGGTAGCTTTGTATTGAAATATCACTTATTTATTGCTGTATAGCAAATTACCCAAAATGTAGTAACCTATAACAACAAACAGTACTTAGTTACATTCTGGTCAACAGTTCTTCTCTGGCCTGGGCCAGGTTCAAGTGATCTTGACTAGCTCAGATCAGTAAAATCACCTAGCTGGGCCCAGTCCAAATTGGTAACCTGTGAAGTCATAGGTTGTTGTATTAACTGCTAAGTTTTGGACTTCCAGTCAACATGGAGATGTAGATAGATGTAGGTACACTGGGCCTCCTCGCAGAACCAAAAGAAGGACAACAACAAATTTAAAAACAAAAAACAACCAGAACTGCAAGAAAATCGAACTGTATGGAAGTCCAACAACCAAGGAGTTAAAAAAGAAACATTCATCTAGACCAGTAGGAGGGGAGGAAACAGGCAGCCAGGGTGGAGATGACTCACAGCCAGGTGGCAACTAGAGGACCGGGGCGGGAAAAGCAGTGGCTGGTGGACCAGGTGAGGTGGTGGCTGGCAGAGCAGGTGGTCCCACATTTACATGCAGATAAACTGGGAAGAACAACTGGGAGTGAGACAGACCTCACAACCCAGGGTTCCAGTGCAGGGAAATAAAGCCTCAAAACCTCTGACTGAAAAAACATGTGGGAGTTGTAGTGGTGGGAGAAACTCCCAGCATCACAGGAGAATTCGTTGGAGAGACCCACAGGGTCCTAGAATGTACACAAACCCACCCACATGGGAATCAGCACCAAAATGGCTCAACTTGCTTGTGGGTAGCAGACGAGGTGACTGAAAGCCAGTGGAGGGATGAGCAAGTGGCATTGTTCCCTCTTGGACCCCTCCCCCACATACAGTGCCACAACGCAGCAAGGTTGGTTTCCCCGCCCCGGTAAACACCTAAGTCTCCGCCCCTTACTACTTAACCAGAGAGCCAATATAAAAAAAATATGGCCCAAATGAAAGAACAGATCAAAGCTCAAGAAAAAATACAACTAAGCGACGAAGAGATAGCCAACCTATCAGATGCACAGTTCAAAACACTGGTAATCAGGATGCTCACAGAATTGGTTGAGTATAGTCACAAAATAGAGGAAAGAGTGAAGGCTATGAAAAGTGAATTAAAGGAAAATGTACAGGGAACCAACAGTGACAGGAAGGAAACCAGGACTCAAATCAATGGTTTGGACCAGAAGGAAGAAATAAACATTCAACCAGAACAGAATAAAGAGAAAAGAATTAAAAAATATGAGGAAAGGCCTAGGAACCTCTGGGACAACTTTAAACATTCCAACACCTAAATCATAGGGGTACCAGAAGGAGAAGAGGAAGAAGAAGAAATGGAAAACTTACATGAAAAAATAATGACCAGAGACATATGAAAAGATGCTGAGCATCACTAGCCATCAGAGAAATGCAAATTAAAACCACAATGAGATACCACCTCACACCAGTCAGAATGGCCATCATAAACAAAGCAACAAACAAGTGTTGGAGGGGATGCAGAGAAAAGGGAACCCTACTGCACTGTTGGTGGGAATGCAGACTGGTGCAGCCACTGTGGAAAACAGTATGGAATTTCCTCAGAAAACTAAAAATGGAACTGCCTTTTGACCCAGCAATTCCACTGCTGGGATTATGCCCTAAGAGCCCTGAAACACCAATCCAAAAGAACCTATGCACCCCAATGTTCAGAGCAGCACAATTTACAATAGCCAAGTGCTGGAAGCAGCCTAAGTGCCTGTCAGTAAATGAATGGATCAAAAAACTATGGTACATTTACACAATGGAATTCTACACAGCAGAGAGAAAGAAGGAGCTCCTACCCTTTGAAACAGTATGAATGGAACTGGAGAGCATTATGCTAAGTGAAATAAGCCAGGCAGTGAGGGACAAATACCATATGATCTCACCTTTAACTGGAACATAATCAACAAAAGAAAAAAGCAAACAAATATAGCCAGAGACATTGAAATTAAGAACAATCTAACAATAGCCAGAGGGGAGGGGGAGGAGACAGTGGGGAGAAGGGCTTTCAGGAACTACTATAAAGGACACGTGGACAAAACCAAGGAGGACGGTGGAAGTAAGGGAGGGAGGGAGGGAGGTTTGGTTGGGGTGGGAGGAGGGATGGGGAGAAAATGCAGACAACTGTAATTGAACAACAATAAAGTAATTTAAAAAATAATGAAGGAGGACTCCCCCGATCTGGTAAAGCAAATAGACTTCCAGGAAGTCCAGGAAGCTCAGAGAGTCCCACAGAAATTGGTCCCAAGGAAGCACACAACAAGTCACAGCATAATTACATTACCCAAGATTAAAAATAAGGAGAGAATCTTAAAAGCAGCAAGAGGAAAGGAGACAGTTACCTACAAAGGAGTTCCCATAAGACTATCAGCTGATTTCTCAAAAGAAACCTTGCAGCAAGAAGGGGCTGGAAAGAAGTATTTGAAGTCATGAAAGGCAAGGACCTACATCCAAGATGACTTTATCCAGCAAAGCTATCATTTAGAATGGAAGGGCAGATAAAGTACTTCCCTGATAAGGTCAAGTTAAAGGAGTTCCTCATCACCAAGCACTTATTATATGAAATTTTAAAGGGACTTATCTAATGAGAATTAGATCAAAACTATGAACAATAAAATGACAACAACCGAACCTAAAAAAACAAAAACTAAGCAAACAACTAGAACAGGAACAGAATCACAGAAATGGAGATCACATGGAGGGTTATCAGTGGGGAGGGGGTGGGGGAAGAATGGGGCACAAGGTAGAGGGAATAAGAAGCATAAATGGTAGGTACAGAATAGACAGGGGGATGTTAAGAATAGTATAGGAAATGGAGAAGCCAAAGAACTTATATGTATGACCACGGACATGAACTAAGGATGGGGGGAAGGCAGGTGGAAGTGGGGTGCAGGGTGGAAGGGAATAAAGAGTGGGAAAATGGGACAACTGTAGTAGCATAATCAATAAAATATATTTAAGAAAAAGAAATCCTAAAGCTTGGTTTCTACATGAAAAGAAAAAATAAAATCAACCTTTGCAAAAAAATATAACAGCTAAGCTTTGGAGTTGTTTGTCATGTAGCAAAACCTAACTGATACACTGAGCATTTGGGGCATTTTATCTCAGTTTGTGGCTCTTTGAACCAGTGATACTATAAAATTCTTGTATGCAACTTGTCCATGTGTGTATACATTTTTGTTGAGTGTAGGAGTGGAAGTGTTTGCATCTGTTTCATTCTTTTTTTTAACAATTTTCAATCCAAATTATTCACACACACACACAAACACAGAGCTTTATTTTCTTTTCATAACTTATCTTTGTTGCCTTCAGTTGCAGCAATAGCCATGGGCCCATTTTTCAAAAAGGAAAGGCAATTGGCCAGAAGCTGGTTCATGATGATTTCCTATAGCCAGGCTGGTAGCCCAAACTTCTGTCCCCTGTCTGCCATCTCTCCCACAATGAAAATATCTTCCATTAAAAAAATGCTTTTCATTTTGTCTACACAAAGAATTGTTCCCAAACATTTTCTCACATAAGAAGAAAGTGACCAAGAGCACACAACAGGAAAATAACCTCTCAAGCAGGTTTTTAAAAAGCACACTTTGATAAATAGGACAGAAGTTTTGTTTGATTATAAATCAGGACCTAGAGGCAGTACATAGGTAAGAACTGCTAACTCCTGTGGGTAAGATGAATATGTCAGGAAGAATTATATGGGTTGTTCATCAACCACCAAATATTTATTGTAAATATGTAATCAGTTAACAAATATTCATTAAGCACAACTGTGTATAAAATACTGCACTTCTTGTAATTCCTTTGGACCTTTAGGAAGGAAAGAGGAGGGCTGTGGGATCAGTCTTGGGTTATAGGTACCAGGAGATTGAACGCCAAAATCAGAAACTGGTTGCACCCAGTTCAGGTTCTGGTGATTTAGACTTGGTTAAGTTATTTTCTCCTAATGTGATTCAGTTTTCTTCATCTCAAAAAATGAGAAAAAATATATGGGCTTAGGCAGTTCTATACTTATGAGGAATTTACTGGATAATATCATTAAATCCAACAGAAATTTTCCTGTGCTCCTCTGACTTGACTTCATGAAAGCCTTAGCCACGGTGGACCACTCACTACTTTAAAAAATCTTCACTTCCCTTGGCTTCAATGAAACAACACCCTCCTGGTTTTCTTCCTACTTTTCTGGGCACTCTGTATCCTAGGTAACTTTATCCTCCTATACCAAACTATTAGACTTGGGAGTGCCTCAGTCCTTGGCCCTTGACTATTTCCCCTTTCCACTACCCCTAAAAAAAATCTCATCCATACCTGTAACTCAGACATTAATATGATGATGGCTCAAAAATTTCTTCTCCACCCTAGACTTCTAGTCTGAGCTTCAGACCTCTATCAATGGCCTGCTTGACACCTCCTCATGGTCAATTCAAGGGCATCCCAAATCAAGCAACTCCAAACCAAACTCATGAGTATCCAAAACAAACCTAGTCCTTGTTCATAATCTGTTCCCTATCTCGGTGAGTTGTACCATCATTCATCCAGGGGATGCAGAGTTGAGGCTGCTTAGTTATACTTGGCATCCTTTATACCTTCCTCTCATTGAAGTCTCATGACCAAGCATTATAAAGTCCTGTTGAGTTTCCTCCTATATCTCCTAAGTTTCCACTTCTCTCCATTTGTAGCTAGCACAAACTACAAGGTAAAGTCCTTACAAGGGAAAGAGGGAGGCAGGAGAGTCAGAGTCAGAGAAGGAGATGTAGTTATGAAGGCAGAGATTACAGAGGAGAGAAAATTGAAGATATTATACTGATGACTTTGAAGACGGAGAATGGGACCAAGACCCTAAGAGTGTAGACAGCCTCTAGAAGCTAGAAAAGGCAAGGAAATGGATCTCCCTTAGAGCCTTCAGAAGGAATCCAGTCCTACCAACACCTTCGTTTTTGGACTTCTTACCTCTAGAACTATGAAACGATAAATTTGTGTTGTTTTAAGTCAGTAAGTTTGTGGTAATTTGTTACAGCAGCAATAGGAAACCAACATACCTCTTATCTTCATGTAATTGATTCCAACTTTCCTTTATATGTTAGCTCTTCAGGGATGCCTTCTCAACATTCTGACCTGGTCATATTTACCTAATGTAGGCCCTCCAGATTGAGCACATCTTCTTTCCAGCTTTTGTCACAGTTGTGTAGTTGTTGTTGATTATCCCAGCTAAAAGCTCCATGAGGGTAGGTACCATGTCTATTATTGCCCATCAGTTTATCCATAGCACAGTACCTGGCATACAATAATCCTTAATAAATGTTTGTTGAAAAAAAGCCAACATAATAAAGCTCTAAAAATGGTTCTTTGTCACAAAATGAGCTTCCCCAAGATAAACAGAAGTGGTAGTGCTGGACATTAGGAACAGGTATCAAAATGTATCAGAACCAAACCATATCCAACAAGTAACTCTCCCTGGGAAAACTTTCAAATATACCTTTATTTATTCTGAAAGTCGGAACATTCTTGTTACAACTCTGGCTACCACACCATCCTTCAGACCAAATTCTGGCACTGGTTTACACAAAGAAATTGCATTGTAAGGTCCTTTACAGTTTACAAATGAATATCACATATATTAATCCTCAAAACAATTCTATGAGACATACTCAGATGAATTCCTTATAGTGATTTTATAGAAGGAAACTGGTGCTCATAGGAATTAAATGAATTGCCCAATGAACCACAACACTCAAAAAACAAAGCTAGATCTCAAACACAGCCCTTCTGACTGTGAATGCAGCATGATTCCCATTGCACTGTGCCCCACACTATGTTATATAATATTTAGCGGTTTCTTCATGCCAGTGTTGAGCGTTCTATTGCTGTGTGCTTGCTCATCTCTATTAAGCAGCTCTGAATAAACTGGCTAAAGCCATCCTGCTATTTGTGCAAGACACATTAAGTGTATTATGGGTAATTTTGTAATGACCCAGCTCTGCTCTTTTTTTTAATAATTACTTTATTGTTCTTCAATTACACTTGTCCGCATCCTCTTCCCTCCCCTCCCCCTCCAACCCCACCTCCCTTCCCTGCCTCCCTCCTCCCCCTTGGTTCTGTCCATGTGTCCTCCATAGTGGTTCCTGAAAACCCCTCTCCCTATTGTCCCCTCCCCCCTCCCCTCTGGCTATTGTTAGGTTGTTCTTAATTTCAATGTCTCTAGTTATGTTTTTCTTGCTTTTTTCTTTTGTTGATTATGTTCCAGTTAAAGGTGAGATCATATGGTATTTGTCCCTCACCGCCTGGCTTATTTCACTTAGCATAATGCTCTTTATAGAATTAAAACAACTGCTTGGATTTGTTGCCTTGGGAGAATAGAGATTACGAAGGAGACAAAGGAATTGGAAATAATTCCAGGGTGTGACTGGGAAGGGGGGAGAAGAAACAAAAATCACTGAAAGAAGGAAAGTCAAAGTACAGAGAGGCAGTATATTGGAATGGTTATTGACACGGTATGGAAATCTGCAAGAATCAAGACAGGAGCAGTATTACAGAGAGTGACAATGAGGGGATCTAAAATCTTGGAGGGAAGAGGGGGAATCACACAAGGTTGGAAGATGACTATAACCAGGACAAGTGGTAGATGCTATAGTTTCATGACCAACATTCAAAGATGGAGACAAGGGTGGTATTAGTAAAGAATAAGAGAGAATGGGCTTGAAAACTAGAAATAAACAGCCAGGAAATGTACTCATCCCACCTTCCTGTCCAGGGATATGAGGAACATGAGAGAGAAAACAGATACTGCCTGAAAGGCTGGCAGGAAAAATCTGTGTCCTCAAGAGAGAGTCAACTTTGATGTAGAAGGAGAAACATTCAGAGAAGAGATTTAGGATAGAGGAAACTTTGATGATGACTGAACAAGAATTTCAGAGGGCACAGTAGAAACGATTAAGTAGGGGGTAAAGTTTTACAAAAAATCAGTAAGCGGGAGTGTGCAACTTAGTCTCCAAGAATTCCCCCCAAAAGTCCTGTCTTACCTGTATGTTCATCAAGAGGTGAAAAGCATATTTCCCTTCTCCTTGAATCAATGCTGTACCTTGACCAATAGATTACATCTTTCCTTGGGCTATTCCTTTTTGGGACTCAGCCACAATGCTGTGAGAAGTCCAAGCCATATGGAGAGACTACATGAATGGGAACCAAGGAGCTGTGGTCAACCACCCACCAGAATTTTGTGCCAAAATCCTCCATGAACTGCTAATCATGTGAGCAAGCCATACTGGGTATTCTAGTCAAATCAAGTCCCCAAATAACTGCTACCCCAGCTAATATTGTGAGCAGAAGACCCATCCAGCTTAGCCTATATAACCCACTGAATCATGTGAAATAATAAAATGGTTGGTGTTTTAAGCCATTATGTTTTTTAGTGGTTTGGGTACAATAGATGACAGACACAGGGATACACTAAGTCATCTCAGGACCTTGGTAAGCAGGTAAGGGGCAACCAAGGAAACTTGAGTTTCCTTTGTGACTGACATCATCAAGATAAAGGCTTAATGAGCTAAACTTCTTTTTTCCCTGAGCAATTGGAAGAAATGGAATTGCCTTGGGAACTATGCCTTCTCCCTGCAGTCTCTGCACTGAGTCACATTCCACTAATGACTTCTTTTCTGCTCTAGGACACATTCTCTGCCACTGAAAAATACACACACACAAGATACAGAGCTCCAATCCCAGACCTGAAGAAGAGGTCTCCAGAAAAATTGTGGTTTCAAGCATCTTAAAAATTGTTTCCACTTTGGAAGTGCTTTCATCTAAAACCATCACCCAGACCCTTGGGAATTAGGACTGTGCCTCATCCTTCATGTATGATTCCCCTCACCCTTGAAGGAGACCCTCTGCGTGATTTTCAGGTTAATATGAAGGAAGCTTGAATATGCAAATGAACTGAATAAACATGACAACAAAGAAGAGAAGAAAACAAAACAAACCAATTATGCCTATGCAAATTCTTTCCTGAATGTCTGGGTAAGAGAGAACAAACAGGGCTATCAGCAATAATGTTTAATGGCCAATGACAAATGCAGAATGAGTTAGGACTAGTGGCACCTATGGGGGCAGCTGTGGTAGTGGAGGAAGCTAGAACTTCACAAGTCACTTCTATGGACTCACTTTCATAATGATGGCACATTGGTGTGTGTGTGTGTGTTTATCGAGCACCTGTATACCAATGACTTTCAGATAATGTATATCATATTTCACTTAATTATCTTCAGTTCAGGCCTTCCTGGACTTTTGGTCTAATAGCATCTGAGGCACAGCTCTTCCAAAGTCTTTAACTCATCAAACTCCAGTTGGCATGGGGTAGAGCAGTCCTTCTCCAATTATAATGTATGAATTACCTAGGCATAATGTATGAATTACCTTGTTAAACTGAAGATTCTGACTGAGTAGGTCTAGGGTGAGCCCACAATTCTGCATTTCTAACAAGCTCCTCCAAGAGTCACACTTTGAAAAGTTAAGGTGAAAGGCTAAGAGTGTGAATTCTGCATCCATAATAACTGGGTTTAAATCCTGACTCTATATGTTACCTATATGGCCTTTGACAAGCTTCCTGGCCTTTCTGTACTTCTTTATTTATAAAATGGGGGTAATGAAAATGGAAAAGAATAGTGTCTGCCTCTAATAGTGTCTCCTCTTTGGTGACCTAAATGAGTTTGTGCTTAAAAAATATTTAAGCAGCCCTGGCTGGTGTAGCTTAGTGGATTGAGTGCGCGCCTGTGAACCAAAGGCTCGCTGGTTTGATCCCCAGTCAGGGCACATGCCTGGGTTGCAGGCCAGGTCCCCAGTAGGGGGTGTGTGAGAGGCAACCACACATTGCTGTTTCTCTCTCTCTTTCTCCTTCCCTTCTCCTCTCTCTGAACATAAAGAAATAAATTTTTTTTAAATTAAATATTTAAGCAGTAACTGGTATGTAGTAAACATTTAATAAAAATACTAAAGATTACTATTGTAATCTTACATCTATCCACTAACTGAACATTTTTATATACTGGGAACAATGTACTAATTACTTTATCTTAATCATACATATTAATTTTCACAACTCTGTGAGGAAATTGGTCCCACTTTAATAAAGAAAAACAGAGGTTTAGTGAGGTCACAGAGCTAGCTAGAAATAGAACTTGAAGGCAAGCCATCTGATTCCAGAAGCCACAATATCTATGCTGAGTGTCATAAGAGAAGAAAGTAACTACTCATGACTGTATCCTCAGGGAGCTAGCACAAAACCAGTATATACCAGGGGCAAAAAGAATTGTTGAATTAATTGCATAACAGGTATTTTTGCCCCAAATTTAGAGATAAGTGAACTAAAGTTCAAAATAATTTTAAAACATCTTCCTTCACCACATTCAGAGGGTAGGGATTGAAATCCAGATCCATTATACATAAAGGCAGTGGAGTCTTCTCATTGCAGAAATAATCATGACTTTACCCACTGGGAGATATGAAAGTAGGTAAAGGAGACTAGTGAGCAAGCATTTGGAAGCTACCAAACTCAACAAGGGATCCTTAACTAGTTTTGATGATAATTCACCAACAGAGAGCTAAAATTCATTCATTTGCTCATATGAAACTTCTTTGCCAAAGCTTTCCCCTCTATCGGAGCTTCTAAAGGGTAACAGGATCATTAACCCATGCCTCCTCGCATATTCAGCTAATGGGTTAATGGAAGCTTCTCTAATGATCTTATATAACATTTGGAAAACATCTTAGTTTGGGTTCCCCCAAGAATTTAATGCAAGTAGTGTATTTGGGAGGTTTCCGGAACAATGAATAGAAGAGTGGAAAAGTGATTCCGAGAAGGGAAGGCATCCAATAAGAAGTGCATTTTCAAGTCATTTACCCACAATAGGTAACTGGAAATTAATCCTATGGGGAGGCTCTGGGGAATAGTGTAAAACATAGGCTGTAAGTTTATCTCACGTGAGAGGAAAGGGAGCTGAGATATTTTATACCCTGACAGACAAGAGTCATTGGTTGAAGGCTACTCTTTGGAGGTGTTAATTCCTTGGCACTTCAAGCCTGCCACATATAGGAGCATAGTGGCCCCCACTGTTCCAGAAAAAGCCATCAGGCACAGAGATGTAGATGCTGCCATTTGGAAGTCAGTGGGAGCACTCTGAAATGGTAGAGTTCAAGGGATATGTACAGGAAACCAAAAGAGTCTGCTAAAAAAAGGAACTCCATTTGCTGCTTCCCACTACAGCATCTCACCAAGAAGGAATTATATGGGGAAAATTACCAACTTGCCCAACAGGAGTTGTTGAGGATAGGCTATGCAAGTCATTTGCAAAAAGGGGAATGCAGGAGACAATGGATCACATCTGTTCAGTAGAGTGTTGATAGCAGGCTATGTCTGTACCTCTTAACCCTGAATCCATTTAAATGGATTCTTTTAAAAAATGTTGATTGATTTTAGAGAGAAGAAGGGTGTAGAGGGAGAGAGAGAGAAAGAGAGAGAAACATTGATATGAGAGAGAAACATCCATTGGTTGCCTCCCATACATCCTCTGACTGGGAATTGAACCTACAACCTTTCGGTATAAGGGATGATACTCCAACCAACTGAGCCACACTAGCCGAGGCTAAATGGATTCTTGAAATTGGTTATGGCAAAGGGACTAAGAGGATTTTTAATTGGGAGGGTGGGGGATGGTTATTGGATTTGTTCTTAATCCCAGAAGGAAAGAATACATACATTTTCTGAAATATCAGTGTTTTCCAGAATCAGTGAGGTCATGGAAACCGTAATCTTTGCCATGTGCTCTCACAGCCACAGTTATGCTAATTAAACCTGGGGGCTCTGGTGAACATGGTGAAATCAGACTTGAGTCTATGGGCTGGAGGGGGATGGGAAAGCATGTGGAGGCTTCAGCAGTTGTTTTTTGTTCATGCAAGGCTTAGGTCTGAGGCTAACTGGCCTTCAATCTTTCTTTTATTTTTATCTATCTGTCTATCTATCTATTTTGCTTCTTATTCACTTTTTTAAAATTATAGACTGAAATTCACTCTTTTTGGTGTGTTCCATGAGTTTAGACAACTGCATAGTCATGTTACCACCACCACTATCAGATGCCTGATCTTCCTTTAATTTTCCTGACACCTGGGCCTTGGGAACTGCCCATAATCCAGAGTGTGGAATAGCAGAAAGCAAGATATACCATCACTGTTCATCTGACCTGTCATCACCAATGACAGGAGGGAAATCATTCTAGGAGGTTTTTAAAACTGGATTTGTGGTCTAGAACATGTCAAATGTGGTTGCTATTTTTATTCAGTTTCTTCAACAAAGGGGCTCTGCTGCTATTGTGGAATGACGGTAATGTAGAACTCAAGAAGCCACAATAGACATTCATTAGCATTTGGGGCTCTACTTCTACAGGTGGGGTTAAAATATTGAATAAGCTTTCAAATCAATATACAACATTTATTCCAAAGGCATCTAAAAGAGCCTAGGGAAGGAAAATTTGTTGTGTGTGTCTATGAAATCCTGTCTCTTTCTTTCTGTACCCTTTTTCCTGCCATGCCTGGTTCTTCATATAGAAAGTGTCCTTAAAACACAGAGTGTGTCTGTGTGTATTTGCATAACAGCAGCCCTCTATATAAAAATAAATCCTGAATAGATTTCTCCATTGTATATATGTGTGGATATACATGTCACATACACGTATTTATTTTTCCAAGAACAAATGTCTTAATGTTTCTTTTCCTTGAGAAAAATTACCAACTGCCAGATTCTCAAATTCCATGCGGAACTTTGCAATAACAGAGAAAATATATGTAAAAGGCCACAAAGAAATGAAATATAGTGAGTAGTCAGATTTTTTGTTTCAAATAACTCTGAATTTCCAAAGACTTCACAAGTCAAGTAGAAGACTATTTGTGAAGTGGCTTTGTCCTCTACAGTAGGTGAACAACCTCTAGGACACTGGACAGTGGTTAAGTAACCAAGTCTCATTCTTTCCTTGAAACAAAGAGAGGCTATGGCCACAATTGCAGAACTGTGGAAAAACACAGCTTTGGAAACAGACTGTCCTGAGTTCAAATCCAAACCCTGCCACTTACTTGAGCAAGTTTCTAAACCTCTTAGAATCTGTTCTCTCATCTAGAAAATGGGGTTATTCACACCTACATTTCAGGGATATTGTGAAGATTAGCTATATTGTATGTGAAAGCACCTGGAATGAAGTAGGTATCAAGAACTGCAAAAAATCTGAGATTTTACCCTGCTTGCAAACTAACAAGCTAGCCTGCCAGAGATTTATGGATGTTTGTAGAAGACACAAGACGCCCAGATCACAGATGATGGACAGTCTGTTTTTCACAGCAGTAATAGTAGCTAGATCATCAACATTTTATGCATCACCTTCCCAAGCCCCAATTCCCAGAGGACATGAAGAGGGCCAAGTGACACCCGCATAAGCAAGTGGATTTTATTACAGGAAAGGAATAGGTGAAGGTTGGAGCAGGGAGTGGTGGATCAAGGGGATGTACAGGGGAGTGGAAGCTGGAGAGACAGAGGGACATTCTTTTTGAAAGAGGTTGGAAAGAGGAGGAATGTGGAATAAAACCCCAGTAAAACATAAGGGTAGAGAGGAAATAGGTTGAAGGGTATGTAATGGCTTCTAGTCTTGCACTGAGGCAGATATTTTCAAAAAATGGCTTTAAGAGTACTTCCAGTTCTACATGCTTGTCCAAAACCTTGCCACACCCACATCCACAGGTGAAGTCTATTTTCCTTCCCCTTGAACTTGGGTTGGTCCTTGTAAATGCCTCAACAAATAGAATGCATCAGAAGTGGTGTGTGACTTTCAAGACTGGACTGCAAAAGGCAATACATACAGCTTCCATCTAACTCTCTCTTTCTTGGGATGCTCATTCTTAAAACTTAGCTACCATGTTGTAAGGAAGCCTAAGCTACACAGAGAGGTCATGTGTAGGTGTTCTGTCTGATAACCTCAGCTAAGGTCCCAGACATGTTAGCAAATTAGCCTGCAGGTAATTCTAGCTCCCAGCTATCAAGTCATAATCAGCCTCTGAGATCCCACTGTGTAACAGGGCTAAACCATTTCCGCTGTGCCCTGTCTAGATTCCTGACCCACAGAATCCATGAGAATAATAAGTGCTTGTTTCACATCACTGAGTTCTGAGGTAACTTGTTATGCAACAGTAGATGATCACAGCAACCAGGCTGGGAAGCAGGAAAGTCTTCTTAAATGGAGTCATGGGGAACTGAGACAGTGTCCTTTAGAAAGAAATGAAAAGCTTTCAGTGGAGTAGAGCCCACATGAGGAACGTGAAACACAGATTTATAAGGGCAATAGGCTCAGTCTGTCAACATTCTTGAGCCATGCTCAGACCCCAGAAACAGTGGATGGTCATATCAAGCAGGCAGAATGAAAAAAGGCCCCTGCCTCCTCAGCATCTCCAGCTCAGTCATCCAGAAGCATCTCTAACCACAATCCCAGACTTGCTGCCACAGCTTCTCCTCTGCCAATCTGTATTCTCCCTTTTCATTTCCTGTTTTAGGAAGATCAGCAGCACTAACCAGCCACCCAAGCAAGAAATTGAAGAGTGTCCCTATGGAATGCAACCTCTCTTCTTCATTTCCATGCATTTGCCACAACTTCTTTGCCCATTACTCTTTGAATAAATTGTAGTTTTTAAAAAGTGCACCACAGTCAACATTTAAAAGTTATAAACTGGGGCATACAGAAATATAACTTGTTTTTTGCTCTTGAGCTCCTATCGCCATTGATGATACTAACTATAGACATTTCGATTTCTTCTTGCTTTAATTGCTTCTTTCAGGTAGTTATTTAGCTTTTTTCAGTTTTGCCTCACTATCAAGGATTCTTCCTCCTCTTTTTCACAATATGGTGACTAGGTGCATTTTTGTGGTTGGAGGAAGATGGCTTTGGTCCTTCTGCAGTCCTCTGGGGGTGGTTTGGCCCACCTAATCATTTGGCATCCTGCCCTGGTCTTCATTGAGGTGCAGCTGGTTTTGGGGATATTGTGCAGATTCTCCCTGCTGTTGATTGTGACCCTTGTCATTGCCTTCATTCCAAGGTCCCCAATTTCTGCAAGGTCCTCTCAGGCCTTCTGGAGTACATCTGCCCTCTCAATGCTTCCATGTCTAAGTCAGGAGCCAGGAACTCTCTCCTGCCTTTTGGAGTATGCATGACTGAGGCTGCTGATGCTTTACTTCTCTCTCATCAAGGAGGATAAACACAATGCTATGCCATCCCCTGAGATGCTTGTACTAATTCAGGATGTGTGTGGTGAGGCGGTCACTTACCCTGATGCTTTCAGATTCTCCAAAGCCTGTGTGGGTGTTTGCCCACCCACCCTTACTTACAGGCTACCATCCCTTACTTCTGCCCACATGCCCCATTTGGAGGGCAGGAAGGATGAAGAGATAGGAGCAATTGTTTCTTCCTTTCTATGTGACCAGCTCCACCTCCCACAACTGAAAGGGTGTTCTCCTATATGTGGCAGCTTCCCTTACCTACATTGTGTCCTCAGCCTTCCACTGTATTGCTTTTCCATGACCCACTCTCTAAACTTTGGTTTCTATTTTAAAAGAGCCCTACTTTGGGAATCATGAGAAAACACTTTGCTTTCCTTGTTAGTCAGGCTTTCAAGATTATTGCCCTAATCAGGCCTTTTAAAAATTCTAGTTATTTAAAACTAAACAATATTAATTTATCCTATGCTATATCTACCTCCTACCAGAACAGTCTCCATCTTATAGCATAATCTTAATAACAGAAGAACAGCAAGTGATTTTTTAAATAAAAAATACCTACTAAAAAGGAAAAACACACTTGGATAATATTTTAAAACATTATCTTAATATTGAAGCTAAGCTGAAGAATAAAGTCATGGGAAGTTGTAGAATATCAGTTTCCATTTTTAATTATATCTACTGTAACAAATTAGAATTGGTCTGCCAATAATTAAAATGTTGAATTATTTTTATTGTATTTTGCATAAATCTGAATTCAAGGTAATTATCACTCTCCAGAGGGGAATTCTGAAGCCAAAGGGGGAAATCTTTAAATATTACCTCAAATACACCACATACACCATTTTTAAAGTGTTTTCCCAGGATAAAAGAAGCAAGATCATGAATTTAGGAGTCAAACTTTCATCATCAATCATCACCATGTGATAGAGCTACAACACTCACCAGAAGTCACATTTGTGTTCATGACAATTTGATTTCCCAGTATGTGCATGCTCTTACAGCTTTAGGCTAAATTTTAAAGAACTTGGGACACATATTTGGGCAAAGATGAGCTTTGAATGTGGATGAGATTAAAGTAGGCAGGAGGTTCTTTTAGGCTATTTGAACAGGGCCAGAAAAGGTCCCCATCCCTAATTATCTCCTCAACGGGGTGCCAAGATGCTGAACATTTCACCATTAGAGAGTTATGCCTCTAACTTAGGAATTATCCTAACCAGCAAACCTCTGTCAAAATCCTTTCATTAGATTCATCAGATATTTAATGAGCACTACATACAAGCCACTACACTAGGACTCAAAGATGAGTTGGAGATGAGGGGTGGGCAGAGATGAGGGAGAAACAACAAATAAAAATGAATTAATCAAGTTAGCAATGCCTTACTCAGTGTGACTTAGTTTTTCCAGAGGTTTTTCCTTCCTTGTGAGAATTAGCCTTTTTTTTCACATTAAAACTTTTTTTATTAAGAAGCTTAGATGAGGAATATACATTCTATGTTTAACTGAAGTTTTTTTAAAATTTTTTTGTTCAATTACAGTTATTTGCATCCTCTCCCCTCCCCTCATCCCTTCCCCTTCAGCCCCACCTCCCCCCCCAGCCTCCCTCCTCCCTCTTAGTACTTGGATGGGAGAATTAGCCTTAATGAGAGCCTTGAGTTTTGAAGAGACAGCAGAAAGAAGGAAGAGAAATAGAAGATGAGAGCTGGGAGGAGGGTAAAGAAGCTTCTGGAAACTATATTATTTCCTTGATTTAAGTTGTAATTTCTCCCTCCCTCACATCCACGCACATTTTAACATTTCTCAAGTCAGCATTTATCCAGTAATCTATAAATAGATTGAATGAGGTAGTGTGCTTCTCTTTTGTTAAGTTATTGAGGTTGTTATTCAATAGTACTTCTTATAATCCATGGTCCATGTAATACTTAGACATAAGTAGTATTTTTAATTGAAATTTTTATGCAGATAATTGTAGATTTCCAAGGTCTGTCCATAAAGTATTCAGCTGTGTACTATGAAAAATAGAGACATTTACTGAAGAAGACACAAGATACAAGAAACACGGTACATAGGACAATGATTCCTCAGTCCCTTTCAAAGCAGACACGTTGAGACTTCACACAGTTCTCCCAATCACCATCAGCTGCCCTGTCATATTTTCTTGAATCTCATTGATGCTCTGAAATGTCTTCCCTTTCTTTTTTTTAATTTTAATTACTTTATTGTTGTTCAATTACAGTTGTCCGCATCCTCTCCCCTCCCTTCCCCCACCCCCTCCAAACTCATCTCCCACCCCTTCCACCCTCCCCCTTGGCTCTGTCCATTCGTCCTCTATAGTGGCTCCTGAAAACCCCTCTACCCATAGCCCTCTCCCCCCTCCCCTCTGGCTATTGTTAGACTGCTCTTAATTTCAATGTCTCTGGTTATGTTTTGTTTCCTTTTTTCTTTTGTTGTTATGTTCCAGTTAAAGGTGATATCATATGGTATTTGTCCCTCACCGCCTGGCTTATTTCGCTTAGCATAATGCTCTCCAGTTCCATCCACGCTGTTGCAAAGGGTATAAGCTCCTTCTTCCTCTCTGCTGCGTAGAATTCCATTGTATAAATGTACCATAGTTTCTTGATCCACTCATTTGCTGATGGGCACTTAGGTTGTTTCCAGCACTTGGCTATTGTAAATTGTGCTGCTATGAACATTGGGGTGCATAAGTTCTTTTGGATTGGTGTTTCAGGGCTCTTAGGGCATAATCCCAGCAGTGGAATTGCTGGCTCAAAAGGCAGTTCCATTTTTAGTTTTCTGAGGAAATTCCATACTGTTTTCCACAGTGGCTTCACCAGTCTGCATTCCCACCAACAGTGTACTAGGGTTCCCTTTTCTCTGCATCCCCTCCAACACTTGTTTGTTGCTTTGTTTATGATGGCCATTCCGACCAGTGTGAGGTGGTATCTCATTGTGGTTTTAATTTGCATCTCTTGGATGGCTAGTGAAGCTGAGCATCTTTTCATATGTCTCTGGGCCCTCCGTATGTCCTACTTGGAGAAGTGTCTGTTCAAACCTTTTGCCCAATTTGTAACTGGGTTTTTTGTCTTCCTGGCATGGAATCATATGAGTTCTTTATATATTTTGGAGATCAAACCCTTGTCCAAGGTATCATTGGCAAATACGTTTTCCCATATGGTTGGTTCTCTTTTTATTTTAATACTGTTTTCTTTAGCCCTGCAGAAGCTTTTTATTTTGATGAGGTCCCATTTGTTTATTCTTTCCTTTATGTCCCTTGCTCTAGGGGACATATCATTGAAGATGTTGCTGCGTGGGATGTCTGAGATTTTCCTACCGGTGTTTTCCTCTAGGACTTTTATGGTGTCATGACTTACATTTAAGTCTTTTATCCATCTTGAATTTATTTTTGTGTATGGTGTAAATTGGTCTTCGAGTTTCACTTTTCTGCATGTAGCTGTCCAGATTCCCAACACCATTTGTTGAAGAGGCTATTTTTATTCCATTTTATGCTTCTGCCCCTTTTGTCAAAGATTAATTGCCCATAGAGACTTGGGTTTATTTCTGGGCTCTCTATTCTGTTCCATTGGTCTGTCTGTCTGTTTTTATGCCAGTACCAAACTGTTTTGATTACAGTGGTCTTGTAATACAGTTTGGTATCAGGTATTGTGATCCCTCCTAGTTTGCTCTTCTTTCTCAGAATTGCAGCTGATATTAGGGATCGTTTATGGTTCCATATAAATTTTTTCTGTGTTTGTTCTATATATGTGAACTATGCCATTGGTACTTTGATAGGGATTGCATTGAATCTATAAATTGCTTTGGGTAGTATGGACATTTTGATGATGTTGATTCTTCCGATCCATGAGCATGGTACATGTTTCCATTTGTTTGTGTCTTCTATGATATCTTTCTTCAGCATTGTGTAGTTTTTTGAGTACAGGTCTTTTACCTCCTTGGTTAGGTTTATTCCTAGGTATTTTATTTTTCTTGTTGCTATATCAAATGGGATTTTTTTCCTGATTTCTGCTTCTGATGTTTCATTGTTGGTATACAAAAATGCCTTTGATTTCTGGATATTGACTTTGTATTCCGCTGTTTTGCCATTGCAATTCATTTATTAGGTCAAGTAGTTTTTTGACGGAGTCTATAGGATTTTCTATGTATGCTATCATGTCATCTGCCAACAACGACAGTTTTGTTTCCTTCTTTCAAGTCTGGATGCCTTTTATTTCCTTTTCTTGTCTGATTGCTGTAGCCAAAACTTCCAGTACTATGTTGAATAGAAGTGGTGTAATGGACAACCTTGTCTTGTTCTTGATCTTAGTGGGAAAGATTTTAGTTTTTTGCCTGTTGAGTATGATGTTGGCTGTAGGTCTCTCATAGATGGCCTTTATTATGTTGAGGAATGCTCCCTCTATTCCCACTTTGCTGAGTGTTTTTATCATAAATGGATGCTGTATCTTATTGAATACTTTTTCAACATCTATTGATATGATCAGGTGATTTTTGTCTTTGCTTTTTTTTATGTGATGTATTACGTTTATTGATTTGCAAATATCGTACCATCCTTGCAACCCTGGGATGAATCCCACTTGGTCATAGTGTATGATCTTTTTAATGTATTGCTGGATGTGGTTTGCCAATATTTTGTTGAGGATTTTAGTGTCTATGTTCATCAGTGATACTGGCCTGAAGTTTTCTTTCTTTGGGGTGTCTCTATCTGGTTTTGGGATTAGGATGATGCTGGCTTCATAAAAAGAGTTTGGGAGTCTTCCATCATTTTGGATTTTTTTGGAACAGTCTGTGAAGGATAGGGGCTAGCTCTTCCTTAAATGCTTTGTAGAATTCTCCTGTGAAACCATCTGGTCCAGGGCTTTTGTGTGTTGGAAATTTTTTGATTACTGCTTTAATTTCATCTGCTGTTATTGGTTGGTTCAGGCTTTCTGCGCATTCTTCATTGAGTTTTGGAAGATTATATTTTTCTAGAAATTTGTCCATTTCACCTGGATTTTCATATTTCTTGACATACAGTTCTTCATAGTAGTTTCTTACAATCCTTTGTATTTCTGTGGCATCAGTTGTAATCTCTCCTCTTTCATTTCTGATTGTGTTTATTTGGGTCCTCTCTCTTTTTTTCTTGATGAGCCTGCTAAAGTGTTGTCTATTTTGTTTATCTTTTCAAAGAACCAGCTCCTGGATTCATTGACCCTTAGAATTGTGCTTTTAGTCTCTATGTCATTTAATTTTGCTCTGATTTTGGTTATTTCCTTCCTTCTACTTGCTCTGGGCTGTCTTTGTTGTCGTTCCTCGAGTTCTTGTAGGTGCAGAGTTAAGTTGTTTATTTGAAATGTTTCTATTTTTTTAGGTGGCCTATATCACTATGAACTTCCCTCTCAGGACTTCTTTCGCTGTGTCCCATAAGTTTTGGGTTGTTGTAAGTTCCTTTTCATTTGTTTCTGGAAACTTTGATTTCTTCCCTAATCTCATTCTTGACCCATTCATTGTTTAGTAGCATGCTATTCAATCTCCGTGATTTTGAGTGTTTGGGGGTTTTTTCCTTGGGGTTGGTTTCTAATGAAATTTCTTCCCTTTCAAAGGTGATTATAGTTTTGGGAAAAGCCAGAAGTCACAGGACACCAAATCTGGGTTGTAGTGGGGCTGAGTCACCCGGGTAATTTGATGTTTCCCTAAAAAACCCTGCACGAGACGTGATGTGTGAGCAGATGTGTTGTCGTGATGAAGCTGCCAATCACCAGTCACCGATAGCTGCAGCCTTCTGAATCACCCAAATAGTTTTTGTAGAGGAATGTTCAAGCTTAATGCAAAATTTGATGCAGATTCATCGCTGTACCCACTCAGTCATTTTGAATGTGATGGCCACACAGAACATATGCTCACTCAATGGCATCTACTGCCCCTACTGACTAGTACACTGACTAGTCATTGTTCACACAGGCTCATTCCAGTCCAATCTCCTTGGCTGCCAGGTTACATCGATGTTGCACAAACCGTTCTCCTTATATTAATAATGACTGGACTTTTTCTGGACATACCTCGTATATGAACTTGTAAAATATAATACAGAGGGTTCCTGTGAACTCTTTATCCAGTTTCCCCCATGGTAACATTTTACAAAACTACAGTACAGTATCGCAACCAGGATATTAGCATCGATAACAATCCACAGATCTTAGTTAGGTTTCCCCATTTTACTAGTTTGTGTATGTATGTGTTTAGTTCTGTGCTTTTTATCACATGTGTAGGTCTGTGTAACCATCACTATGGTCAAGATACTGAACAGTTTCGTTACCAAAAATTCCTTCATAGCGCTCTTTTATAACCATGCTCACCTCCATCTTACCCCTTTACTCCATTCCTAACCCCTGGCAACCACTAATCTATTCCCTATTTCGAAAATTTTGTCATTTGTGAAATGTTATATAAGTGGAATCATGTATAATGTAACCTTTACAATTTTTTGAGTCGGCATAGTACTCTGTAGATTAAGTTTTGTGTGTATCAGTAGTTTCTTCCTTTCTGTTTTTGAGTAATTTTCCATGGGATGTATGTAACATGGTTTATTTAACCTTAACCATTCATCTTTTGAAGGACATCTGAGCTGTGTCCAGTTTGGGACTAGTAGACCAGTAATATTTATCAAGCACCTAATATATAATATATATATATATATTAGGCACATAGTATACTCACTTTCATATCTGTTGTCCCAACTAATCTTTACCTTTGTGAGACAAACATTATTGTCTTTATAAATAAAGAATTTGAGGCTCTGTAATGCCAACTAGCATGCCAAGGTCACAAACTGGTGAGACAGTCAGAATTCATACTCAGATCTCAATTCTGAAGGCCATGAGAGCTATTTGCTAGTTGATTTGATGGGTTTTCCCTTGGATAGCATGGGCATTGAGGCTAGGGCTGGGTCTGGGGCTGGCCAAAATGAACCTACAGTGAGAGCACTTAAGGCTCTTTATGCATCCTCAGGTTCTGCCATTATCTTCCCACCATAAATCAGGACAGGCCTAAAGAACCGGGCAGTAAAATACCTGGTAGCTCACCTTCTTGATGGATTTCTGTTTTACAGGTGCTTGTGTTTAGAGGGTCATCAACAAGCTAAATCAAAAGGTGAAGGTGACATTTGGCTTCCTACATCTTGATAAACATTTCATTGTTTCTTATAGTCTTTTCCCACTTTCTCTTTCAATTGACAAATATATCAGAAGAGTGGTATTTAAACTGACACATTGTCATTCTGAAAACAATTGACTAGAAATGCCATGCCAGCCTATATAATTCCAGAAAAAGCTTCAGAGCAGCTCATCTGCCCAGAGAAGGGACACATTCTGCCTTTATAACTTAAGCACAGTCTCCTGGAAGAATGAGTATGCCCGTCAGTTGAGCCAGTGCTGAGGGGAAAGCCTTCAAGAAAATAGGCACAGAGATACTCTCCTTTTCTGGACTTCCATGCTGGGGCAATTCCCAAGCCCTCTCTCCTAATGAAAGTGCTTCTCCCATCAGCCCATCACTTACAGTTGCCACACCCACTTCAAACTCCTGAAACAAATCAGAAATTCTGAAATTGTGGCAATGGAAAGGGGGCATGTGTGAACCTCAACAGAGAAATTAAGACCACATTGAGATACCAGCACAATGACTAAAATGAAAAACATTGACAATATCAAGGTGCAGAGCAATAGGAGCTCTCATACACTGCTGACAGGAACCCAAAATAGTAGAATTGTTTTAGAAAACTGTTTGGTAAAGTCTATGAAAGCTAAACATATGAATCTTCTATAGCCCAACAATCCGACTCCTAGGCATAAACTCAAGAGGAATGAATGCATATGTCCAGCAAAAGACATGTACAAAAATATTCATAACAGATTTATTCATAATAGCCCAAAACTTTAAAAATCCAAATGTTCATCAAGGGACAATAAATAAATAACTGTTGAATAGTCATGCAATAGAGTACTAAACAGCAAAAAAATGCTAATATATGTAACATAGGTGAATCTTATGAAGCTGAACTCAAGAGTATATACTGTATGATACCATTTATGTGAAGTTTGAGAACAGGCAGAATTCATCTATGGTGATAGAATTCAGAATAGTGGTTTCTTCTGGAAGGGAAAGGGAGATGGTTAGTAACTGAAAAGGGGCATGAGGAACCACCTAGGATGGTAGAAAACAGTTCTATATTTTAATCTGGGTGGCCATTACCTGAGTAGGTAAAAATTTATCAGGCAAAACACTTAAGATTTGTACCCTTTATGCCCTTTACTATATAAATGTTATCCAAAAATTTTTAAGTTAAAAAATACAAGGGCGAGCTGCTCCCCATTAACTTCAGGGGACACTGAACCAGACCATCCTTCTTTCCTATATTCTTCCTCTTCATCTATGGATTTGTCAACAGCAAAACGTGTGACAGAGCCCAATAGATTATTTGGGAAAGCCAAATTGATACAATAGTAGGCATAATTAGTAGGAACCCAGATGAGAGACTGGCACTGCAGTCTGAGGCAGGATAAGCATGTCATACTAAAATGCCTCCAGAGACTTTTCCTCTCTCCTATTAACAAAAGGGTGACTCTTGCTGATGCAGAGATGGAGGAATTATTTGAGCATGGATGATTTCCGCTCCCTTGGAAACTTGGGTTTGAGAGACAAACACACACACACACACACACACACACACACACACACACACACACATCTACTTGTGACAGCCACTGATTCCAGAGGAATTTGAATAATCAAAATGAGAGATAGAGATTCAAGAAAATTATCAGGGTGTACTAAACTGATATAACATATGCATTTATTGTTTTTATTTATTTCTAACTTGCACATAGTAAAATCTACTCTTTGTGGTACATAGTTCTATAAGCTTAAACAAATGCATGTGGTTATGTAAGCACCGCTACTATCAATACACAGAACAGTTCTATCACACTAAAGAATTCCCTGAAGATGCCCCTTTGTAATAAACTCTTTGTCTCACCCAACCGTGGAAGGCACTGATGTGTCCTCCATCCCTATAAATCCTTGTAGTTTTACCTTTTACACAACGTCATGTAAAAGGAACCACATAGTATGTAGCCTTTTGGGTCTGGCTTCTTTCACTTAGCATAAGGTCTTTGAGAATCACCCATGTTGTTGTATGTATCAATACTTCCTTCTGTTTTATTGCTGAGGAATGTGTGAATGTCACAATTTGTTTGACCATTCACCAATTTAAGGACATTTGGGTTATTCCTAGATTTTGGCAATTATGAATAAAGCCCCTACAAATATTCATGTACAGGTTTTTGTGTGAACATATGTTTTCATTTCTTGGGCAAAAACCTCTAAGAGGTTGCTGATCAGTGTAGGTTTAACTTTATAAGATACTAACAAACCGCTTTCCAAAGTGCATTTTGCTTTCCCACTAGCAATGTATAAGAGTTTGCTGTAAAATCTTGCTCATATTTTAGGCCCATCATGGGTTGACAGAAGGACCCTGCCCCTCATGGCCTCTCAGGGACCCAAGTAGATAGACCAGCCACTACCTTAAGTGTTTCCTGTGACTGTGCCAGAGAAAAGGAGAATTCCAGAGAATTTTTCATTAGTCAGCCCAGAAGTGACTCACATACATTCTGCTCACAAATCCTTGACCAGAACAAGTCACATGACCTCACTTTACCACAAGGGAACTAGGAAATGCAATTCTACCATATGCCTGGAAGTGGGATTCTACAAATACTTGGTGAAGACCACTAATGACTATCAAGGTATACATTCACACACATGCTTGTGCACATGAAGTAAAGGCATAAAATCATTCTAATGCAAATAAGAAAGATATATATACCTTTAGAGAGGTACAGAAAAAATGCAATTGGATTTAACATAAGGTTTCTCTTGTATGAGCTCAGAGGAGCCCCCAGACAGCAGGAACCTTTGAAATTAGGCCTTAAAAGATGGTGGAAATTGGACATTCAATATGTTTATATTTCAAAACATAGTATACTAGTTAAGAACAGGAGCCAGATTGCCTCAGTCTAAACAACAGATCTATGCAATACTAGCTTCATGACCTTGGGCAAACCACTTAACTTCTCTGTGTCTAAGTTTCCTCATTCATAAAATGAATCTACTAATACTACCTACTTCATAGTTTGTTAAGAGGATTAAATTAATATTTGTAAAACTCTAGTGCCTGGCACATAAGTGCTATAAATAGTACACACACACACACACACACACACACACACACACACACATTCCTGTCTACAACAAATTTAAAATTCAAAAGTCCAAACAAGCCCTTTGTTTGAGATTTTTATATTTAGAGACTAAATTAGAAACAAAAATTTGGTTATCTTGAATGAATTTACTCCTGGTTCTTAGTTCCACCAAGAGCTGCACACTGACAAAACCATCCATTCATTGTCCCCTTGACTCCAAGGTACTGAGCAGGGCTCTTCCTTTCACTTTACAATCAGAAATTCAGATCAGGTTTCTTAGCTATAGGCCATAATTTCCCCTTCCCTGTCCAGAACTACACCAACTGAGCCTTTCCTAGATTTTCCTCTCTGACTTTGGAAACTTAAACTCTTTAGGAAAGTCTTTTTTACCAAGCTATGTGAAAATAAACCTTCATCATTTGACAGGGGATTTCTCTGAGTATGAAGGAGTAGAGACTCCATAGGACAAATAGGCAAGTGACAGTAGGAATTCGCTCAGAGACTTTCTTTCAGGAAAAGGATGGAATCAGTACTAGGAAACTTCCATCCCCTTGAAGATGAGTAACCGCAGAAATATTTCTACTGTAAATGGGAATGTAATAAATCTCATAAGTAGAGTAATAATGAAAACTTCTATTGGTTTAGCTTGTTTGGATGAATAAAGCTTTTTCAAGTATATTCCCATGTTTGATTCTCATAACATCTCTATAAGGAATGCAGAAGTGGAGTTTAGTATTCACTCATTTCACAGATGAGAAAACTGAGACTCAGAAAGGTGGAGTGACTTTCCCATGATATTGCAGCTAGTAAATAACAGAGAAGAAACTTGAACTCAGAGCTCTTTCTCATGGTTACCTCTCTAACGCCCTATTTCCAAAAAGGTGGTGGGCATACTGCCAGCGGGGCGCACAATGATTTAATTTTACATTGCATGCATTTATTAGCAAAATATAAACCAGAACATATTAGTGATTTGAAGCTTCCCTTTTCAATATGCTTGATTTGTTTAAAACATCAGTCAGTTTAAAGAATATCTTAGTTAATGGCACAGATTTGGTGTGTGGATATGGCAAAATTGTAAAGATGGTTTTCAAAGGACTTAAGTCTGGAAACACTGCTGTAAGGTGGTCAGAAAGAACAGTGAATTGGGTGTGAATGCTCTAGGCCTGACTCTGTCAGTAAAGGGCTATATGACCTTATACTAGTTATGACCTCTTTGAGTTTCAATCCTATCCCGTGTAGAATGAGAGAAATAGTTGCAGTCATTTCTGGAGCCTCTCCAGCTGGAATCTTCTAAGATAGAAGCTGAGTGTTATGTCCAAGAAGTGAGAAGGGCTGGGTTTCTTTGGCTTCCTTCTTCTCAAGCCAGCTTTCATTTGCCTGAATTCAAGCCAATAGGAGGCTGCCAAATCCAGGGCACATTCCTCTGTGTCAGCTGCTCGGGTTTTTTCTCAGGAGCTTCTAAGGAGGGCTCCTTTGGTGGCCTTGTTTCTAAAGTCTCCTCCCCCCTCCTTGGCTGTGCACCCTGGGCTCGGCAGCCTGCTTAGGAAGGGAGACCATGACAGCCAAAAGGGAAGGAAAAGATTTCCGCAGAACCATCTTCCAATAATGGAGCAAAGAAGAAATTTTGTAAGGATTCCAGAAGGGAGGAAATTTAGGGCAGCAAGAGAAATGGAATTCATGACAGGCCCAATCTAAATGGGATCAGGGTCAGTGGGAAGGATTTTTGGAAACAGCCAGTATTCCCAATGGAATGTGTCTTGAAGATACTATAGGTGGATAGCAGCTCTCCTACCACTGAACCACATCAGTACCCAGAACAATCAGGACAGTCACCTTCAGCTCATGAAATTATGAGGAAACCCAGGGTTACCCTGACCTGCTTTGTAACCTTGGTCAAGAACTTAATCTCTCTGTGCCTCAGTTTCCCAATCTGTGATATGGATACAATAACTGTAACTATCTCCTAAAGTCCTTGTGGGGATTAAGTAAAATAATTCATATAAAACGTAGCATGTGGTAAGAACAGATGCTATCATTTATGTTTATTATTGATAATCTTAGACTGGACAGCCAGGATAGTGTTCTAGCTAGGAGTTACAAAAACATGGGTTGAAATCTTGGATTAGTCCTGTAACTTTGGCCTTCAGCGTCCATTGATAAAATAGTGAAATTAAGAGTACTCATATCTAGAGAGAGTTGTAACAATCCAACTGCATAATAGCATAAAGCCCTTAGTAGAATGCTTGCACATTTGAATTGCTCATAAAATATAGTTGTGATAGACATGGAGCTGTGCCCCCAAATTCTCCCTCAAGGAAAGCCTTAATGCCCTAGTGTGGGGAGTACTGCCAGCAACCAGGCCCACCGTCAGTGCCTTCAGGGCCTGTGTGTCTCGAGTAAGTTCTCTGACGGCAGAACCTCCCACTTCTGTGGTGTCCCCAAGATACTCAACACAGAGCTACAAATATACTAGATCAGCTCTAAATACGTATTGATGGGCTAATTTAATGACTTACTTCTGAAACATGGAATATATTTCAATGGAGTCTACTTTGAAATATTTCAGGTAAGAGGAGGGGAACACTCCACATAGCGTAACTCCAAGTCTACAGCAAAAATGAGGTTGCCCTTGCCAGCATCTCTCGCCAACTTGAGGTTTCTTTCATTTTTTTAAAGATAGGATGGAAAGCACCAACTTTTTGGGATCCAATTTAGTTCTCATCGGAATCCCTCCACTCTGCCTGGGCCTGGCTGGGAGGGAGGACATTAGCTTCGCACTGACCTCGTTTCCAGTCAAGGCTGCCTGTGAAAATGCAATCTTGGCAGATGTGCCCTTTCGAGAAGATTTTTATCTTACAGAACTTGACAGATTTTCGGCCTCACTCTTTAATTTGAAGTTTCTCATATTACGCCCTCCCCTCCCACCATTCCAGCTTGGGTAATTTTTCTCTAAAGCGACAGTTTCTCAGTTGGTGGTTGCATTCCAGAGTGGGTTAATGTGAAAGGCAGAATTGCCACATCTTGAATAACTTAAAGCAAAGTGAGGACTGAATATGGGACTGGCCAGAATGTAGCACAGTCCTGAGCTTTTGAGCAGTTTACAAACACCAGTCCATGGAACAGGGCCAAGGTCCTGCTCCCATGGAGCTACAATCCAGTGGGGGTGTAGTGAAATGTAATAATGGCCACCATATTTTGCACCTTCTCTCCTCAAGAGGTAGAGTCTATTTCTGCACCCCTTGGTTCAGGCCGACCTTGTGACTTGTTTGACCAATGGAATGCAAGAGAGGTGACACTGTGTCAATTCCTACATTAGACCTCAGAAAGCTTTGAAACTTCCATTCCCAAGCTCTTGGAATGCTACAACCGCCATATGAAGAAACCTGGGCTAACCTGCTAGAGGGTGACAGAACATATGAAGAAAGGCCCCAGTACTCCTGCGTTCCCAACAAAGCCATTACAAACCAGTCAGTCCTGCTGACCCATTGGCCAAGAGCAGATACATGAGCAGGTCCAGCCAAAATCATCCAAGCCTGGCCCAAGCAGAAGAACAATCCAGCTGGGCCCAGGCCATATTGGCATCCTACAAAATCATGAGTAATTTAATAAGTGATGATTTGCGTCACTAAGTTTTGGGGTATTTTGTTTCACAATAAAACAGATAATAGGGAGACTAACTAATAGGAGGAGACAGACTGTAAAGAAGAAAACAAATAAAAAACCAAGATAACACAGTCATGACATGCACAATAAAGGAAACAAATAGGGTGAGGTGATAGAGAAGAACTATGGGTGACAAAGTTGGAAAAAATAGTCTAGGGAAGACTTGTCTAAAGAGGTGATATTTTTGCTGAGACCTAAATTATGGGAAGGAGCCAGCTAGATGAAGACCCAAGAGCACAGGAAATTGCGAGTCAAAGCCTCTAAGATGTGTTTCCAAAGGCCAATGTGGCTGCAACCCAGTGAGAAAGGGAGACTGTGGCCAGAGGTAAAGTCAGAGAGGTGGGCAAAATGCAGCAAGAAAATACTGGAGGGTTTTAAACAGAAGTGGCATCATCTGATTTTCATCTTTTAAAGGTCACTCTGGCTGCAGTGGGGAGGACAAATTGTAGGGTGCCAAGAGTGGAAGCAGGAAGCTGATTGGGAGTCTATTGCAAAATCCAGGCAAGAGAAGATGGTGGCTTAAGCTAGGGAGGTATCAGTAGTACCTATGACGGGGATCGGGTTCTGGAACTATTTTGGAGGGAAAGCTTCTTTGCAGCACATATGGTAGCTTGAAACCAGTTTGTTATTTAATCCATATGTCTAATAAAGTTTAGATCATTGGTATTGCTTTACTCTTCATATGTTTATGCTGAAATTTTTATTGAGGAGTTTTTACTAAGTGTACAATTTACTCATATTTTATGCCATTTTATTGTTAATTATTGATAGATGCATAAAGTTTTCTTCATACTCAAAACAGTAGATCGAGCATAAATCCAACATCTGGTTGTACAGAGAGTGGAGTATTTGGTTCAGAATTCTTTTATTCACAATTTTGTGAATAGGATTAAAATTGTTTCTATTTAGAAATTATTTTGAACATTTTAAACTAGAATTCCCATTATAGTCTCCCAAGATGTCAACATTTACTTATAAACCATTTACTTAAAATGTTATTTTTCTTCAAAGTTAGTTGGGAAGCATTTGTTTGTTTAATAATTATGGAGAAACACTGTAGTTTGGTGTTTAAAACCATGGACTTTGGAGCCAGTCTGCCAGGTTCAAATTCCATCTGTGTCATTTATTACTTGTGTGATTTCTGGCATGTTTTTAAAAATGAGGTAATAATAGTACTTCCCATATGATGGTGTTGTAATGATTAAATTATTTAATCATGGAAAATGCTTACAAGAGCCCCTGGTATATAGCAAGTGCTTGGAGTTAGCTATTATTATTTAACATTGCATGTGTTTAGGATGCCAGTCACTGGGCTGTAAACAGGTCTTTCCTTGTTCGTATGAATATTTGAAAGGAACAGAATAATATTTCATATAAAAATTAACAAAAAATCATAATTCAGACTTTCACTAATCTAGCATTCCCTTCATAATTTTCTGTCTTTCTGAATTTTGACTATATGTTGTTCTAATGACTGGTCCTCATGCTCACTGTGCCCTTGGCCAGTACCAGCATTGACTTCTTAACCTTGGATTGCATGTGTAAGAAAAAACATGTTAACAGTATACTGCATGGTAACTATGCCAAATACTGTCATGAAAAGTTGCCTGTTGCACCAAAAGAGGTAGTGGCCAAGTTATTCATGAGTTTTTTGCTACAGAGGGACTAGGGCTGAGGTCATCTTGCAGGCTTATTTAGTCAAATGGCTGGTGCCTGGGCTGGGAAGGTACAAACAGCTGGGGGCTGAACATCTGGGGTTCCTTGGGCATCTCCATCTCTGTATGAGTTCTCCAACATGGGAGCCACAGGGTAACCAGACTTCTTGTATGGTAGCTCAGGATTCCAACAGTGTCTGTGTGTATATGTGTGTGTGAGAGAGACAGAGAGAGACCACCAGAGCCAGGCAAAAGCTATATTGCCTCTTATGACCTAGCCTTGGAGATCACGTATTTGTCACAACTAATATTGTACTCTATTAGTTGAGACTGTCACAAATGCCCACCCAATGTTTAAGGGGAAAGCAACATAGACTCTACCTATTGATTGTGGGGAAGGTTGACAAGGTTCTGGAAGAGCATGTGGGACTGGAAATATTTGGGCCATTTTTGGAAAATATATTCTGCCACAGATGAAAAGAGCCAGTCAGTCAAATCATGACTTTTGCTGGCCAAGGAGATGATATCCAACATGAACAAAAAGCCACAGGTCCACCTGAGCTTGTTTAATCTATATCTTTGCCTGAATGTCCTACCTTTATAAGGTTAAAAAAGATAGTGATTATGGGGACAAGGGGAAGAAGGAAACTCATATGTATTGAGAACCTATACCCAGAATACTTCACACAAAGCTCACTGTGGATCAATAACCATTCAACAATTTGAATTAGATTCAGAGGATCAGTTTTACTTATCTGTGTCAGCCTCAGCTACATCCTCAACCAGCTGCCAGGTCAGCTAAAGGCTGGCCAACAGCCAGCTGCGGGACCTTGGTTCACCCCCTCATGGACACTCATCCTCCAGCAGGCTAGTTCAGGCTTGTTCATCTTAATGAAAAGGTCCTGGAGCAGAAAGCCCCATCGTGCAGGCATTTTTGAAGTCTCCTCTTATGTCACAATTGCTATTGTTCCATTGACCCAGTCAAGTCAAGACAAGGCCAGACAAGATCCACCAACATTGCAAGAGTGTGGGCATAGGGAAGGGAAGAATTTGTGGCAATTTTTGTTCACCACCTTCACAATTTCTCAGAGAAAGGAGTTATAGTGAGAGAAGGACCATGCAGGAAACTCCTTATGCTTCCTTCTAGGAGAGCAAAGGAGGACCTGGAGCAAAGTCTCCAAGACTTCTAGTCACATTAGAGCAGCCCCACATACTCCATGAGCAGGGACCACTTCCAGCCTGGAATGAAGGTGGCATACTTTGAAATAAGGAAGAGTTCAATGGGAGAAGAAAGGTGAAGGAAAATTTTGTTCTCCAGTACTAGAGATGTGAGAGGTAGAGAAAGACTGAACTTTAATGTACCACTGAGAGACAGTATGGTTAAGAATGCTGCTTCTGTAGCCATATTGCATGGGTAAGCACTCCATTGCTTACCTATTTTTTTACCATAGGATGTGATAATATATGTGAAAACACTTGTAAAGTTCCTGGCACATAGTCAAGGATCAATGAATCATCATCATTATCACCATCATCTGTGTGAAAGTTACTAAGGGGGAAGTGGAAGGAAAGGATTTTGATGAAGTTTGGTAATATTTTACTTGCCCCACCCCCCCATTACCTTTTGACACCTTCAAAGAACTAGAATAAAAACCTGAATTATTAATTTCTTTTTTGTCTTCTGGACTGTGTTTCTTCAAATGACATGCTAGCCAAGACTGAATATGTGTGGCGCTAAGGGATTATTCACACAAAATGGTGTTCTTGTTTAATATCACAGACACTCTGCTAAGTAGACATTTAGTCAGCCAGTGTCAGCTATTGATTGGGAGCTCAGTCAGAACTGTGGACCAGAAGCTTTGGCTCCTCTCTACTTGGGCCACTCTACAGGCTGTTTGGGCTTCCTCATAGCCTGGTGGCTGGATTATAACCACAAGTACCTCAAGAGGTCCATGCAGAAAATGCATGATCTTTTTACAACCTAACCTCAAAAGTCTTGGAGTATCGCTTCCACATTTTATTTAAGGAATTAGTCACAAGTTCACCCAGGTCCAAAGGGAGAAGTATCATATTCCACCTCCTGAAGGGGAGGACAAGGTTCTAGAAGAGCATGTAGAATGAACAATATTCCTGCAGCAATCTTTGCAAAATGCAGCTCTGACAGACAAAGATCACATAGCAAATAAGTGGTGCATCTAAGACTCAAACCTTGGTCTGGTTGTCATTCCATAATGTGATACTATGTATCAGTGGTATTTGGGTAGAGTCATCTCCTGAAGGTTGAATTTGGGATATACAAACCAGGTCAAGGAAAGACTGAACAGGGGGGTCAACTGTACACTATATTTTATGGAAATCAACCTACCAGGATTATTCAATGGCTTGAAAAGCCCCTATCTGCAGCAAATGGGTCTCTGTCCATAGCATAACAAAGTTAAGGACAGGATGACTAGGAACCCACAGGGACTTCCTGATGGCCTTGGCAACCAAGCCCCTTCCAGAGGATGTCAATCTAGCATGGCTGCTCCCATTCATCATTTACCAGCTATCCCAGAAGTATCATTCAACCTCAACACATTCATATTATCATCAGCAAGAAAAAGTAAAGCAACTTAGTTATGCTTTTTGTTCTGTTTTACTTCTTTTCATATTTTACTTTTTACAATGGAATGGTTCAAACCAGAAGACTGCAAGAACAAAAGCTCAGCTGGGGCAGGAAAGCTACCTACCACATAAATCGACAAGGTTACATGGTCAGACAAACCCCAGAGGTAAGTATGTTATTGTGCAAAGTGAGGCCATGAGTGCATTTTTAGAATATTAATTTATTGTTTATAAATTGTCCTTGGGTCTTTGGCCTTTTTTATTTCTTCCACTTAGCTTTCTAACTTATTTACCCAGAATATATACCACAGCCTTCCTCTGTGGCTACATCAATTCTGAGGGGTTAGTATTTTAACTGAACTATGAACAATTTGTCTCCAAAGAGCAATTCCCATCCCCACTTTCCATCCTCTTACCACACCCCCACCCCACACCACAGCTTGGCTGCTAACCTCTTAATGGAGTTCCAAATGTCTGTTCCTCCTTCATTCATGAGGATTAGGCCTGAGGAACTGAGACCAGACCCCGACAGCAGACACACTCTTTGCCAAGGTCTAGGGCAACTTATCCACCATTCCAACATCATTTCAGAAACATATCAGGTATAAGTAGGAAACTACTTGATTCCAGGCTGTTCTCTACTCATTCCCCAAATTTATAGGCCTGGTGACACAGGTAGAATAATAGCCCCTCAAAGATATTGTATTAGTTTTGGGGGGCTGTGAGGAAGAAGATTCTGCTCTAGGTCTCTCTCCTAGCTTCTGGTGTTTTGCTGGCAATCTCTGGTGTTCCTTGGCTTGTAGACATATCACTTTAATCTCTGCCTTCGTGTTCACACAGCCTTTTTCCTGTGTGTGTGCATGTCTCTGTGCCCAAGTTTCCCCTTTTTATAAGGACAGTTATAACAGATTAGCACCCACCCTAATGACCTCATCTTAATTTAATCACCTGTGAAGGCCCTATTTCCAAATAAGGTCATATTCACAGATACTATGAGTTAGGCCTTCCAAACCTTTTGGGGAGACACAATTCAACCCATAACAAATGTCTATGCACTCATCCCTGGAACTTGTGATTATGTTACCTTACATAGCAAAAGAGACTTTGCAAATGTGACTAAGGTTACTCAAAGGACTTTGAGATGGAACAATTACCCTGGATTATCCAAGTGAGCCAAATATAATCACACGAGTCCTTAAAAGTGGCAAATCTTTTACCACTATGGAGAGAGGGATATGTGAGGATGGAAGAATGGTCAGAGATAGGACACTGAAGACGTTGAAAGAGGGACAAAGCCAAGGAGTGTGGTGGCCTCAGGAAGCTGAAAAAGGTGGGGCAATGGATTTTTTCCTAGACCTTCAAGAAAGGAATGTAGCCCTGCCAACATCTTGATTTTAGCCCAGAGAGACCCTGTCAGACTTCTGACCTACAGAAATATAAGATACTAAAATTCTATTGTTTAAGCCACCAATTGTGGTAATTTGTTAGGTGGCAGTAGAAAACTACTACAGCTGATATTAAGCCTAAGCAGGTCTTAGGTCATGTTTCCTAGAAGCAGAATCTGAGAGGGATTTTCATAAAACTGATTTATTGGCTGCAGAATAGGGCAGGGAAAAACTAAGCCAGGATGTCATCTCTACTGGAGTCTAGCTTCAGCCTAATCCTACGGGGAGCTCTGGAGCATAAATAGCACCACAAAGTTAATTAAACTTTGGCAAGGCTTTTATACTGCCATACCAGTCAGTCATTGATCAAGGTCTGTGGGAGTCTGGGAGAGAGGGGTATGTGAGCAGGGGAAGGGCAGAGCTTGAAGAGATAGGAGAAGCTATGATTTTTCAGCCAACAGTCATAGTAGCTGGGAAATAGAGGCCCTACAGATAACCTTGGGAAAACCAATTTAACCTTGAGATCGTCAGCTGTCTCATATCTGTATCACAAGGACAATATATTTTTCACAATTTTAGGGTGCATTTCTCCTGTGCATTCTCAAGAACACAACATTACCCCGGTCAGCCCAAGGCATGTATTTTCTGGGAGATGTGGTGGGGTAAGGGTAGAGATTAAGATTTTGCTACAGGGAGAATGTGGAGAGAAAGACCAAATATTTGGCTTTTGACTTTCAAAATTGAATTAGGCAGGAGGCAAGGGGTTTGCAAGCCAAGAGATTGTCTTGAGAAACATTTCCAGAGTCCTTTGTCCCTTCTTGTAGCCAAATCAGCAAATAAACTTAAAGACTCTGCTTCTGGATTTTTAGAACAGTGGAAAAGGGGAGACCTTTGTCTGTCATGAATGCATAGTTGGAATACAGAAGAAGGAAACATGAAATAGGGGAAATAAAAGAAAACCCACCCCTTTTCCAGCCAAAGAATTGTGAGAAGTAGGAGAATTTGAAGTGAGAAAGCAGTCATACAGGTGTATCCTGAGTTCCCCTTTCTGAGAGAATGGTCATATCCCAAGTTGCATCAGCAAAAAGACATCTTCCTGGCATCCAAAAGAAGCTAAGGAACCTGCCTAAATAATCTGTTTCCTCCTGAAGTCGGGAAACTACTCTGAGAGAAAAGTTTTCACCAAGTGAGAGTCTAAATATCTCCTAAAAAGCACATTTATATGATAAAACTAACTTCATTTAAACCATTTAATTTTACTCCACCAACAAGCAGGTAGGGTTCAGTGGACTCATTAAGGATCACATAAAATCAGTTTTTGGCACAAGCCATATGCAGGTGAGTTTAACTCTATCTACAATGTGCACAATGAGGGAGTTAGCCAAATAATCTTTAATGTGCTTTCTTTGAAATTTTGTGATTTTGACCTGACAGCAGGAGGCCACCATAGCTGTCACATGATTTGAAACAGCCCTCAGGAGAACAGGACTACCCTGACTCTTCACAGCAAGAGAGCAGTCTTAAGGCAAACAGAGCCCTCATGCCCATTCCACACGCCGCATTGTGGGGCCTGACTCCATATGTAGAACCAAAAGCCTTCACTTCCATTGCATCCTCATGCCTGAGTCCTCCAACTTTACCTGCTCCTCTACCACCTCCCCGCATCAGGGGCTTTGAACCTGCCAGAGGTCATTAGTGCCTCTGTCGTCGGAGAGAGGGCAAAGAAGAGGAAGCTTGCCTTTTTGGGTAGTTCTAGGGAAAGTATTGGTGGAGAGAAGTCGGAGAATCCTGCTAAGGTTACAAGGAAGTTTGGGAGTGGTCGGTGAGTCCTACTGGTTCACCCAATTGCCATACTGAACTCAACATTCTCAAACATGCTAGTTCTTTCTCAATAACCATGGTTTCACCTGCTTTTCCTTTCACCTCAACTGCCTTTGTTCAAGTGCATGGTTTCTCCTTCAACTCCCATCCAAATGAAACCTCGAGAAAGCAATACCTGACAACCCCGAGAAGATACACCTCTTTGGTCTACTTTTTGTCCTTGCTGCTAATACAGAATTAACCTGGTGAGTTTGAAATACTCCTGCCTCCCATATTAGACTAAACTTCCCAACTCAGGTGCGCCCTCAGTTTCAACTCTTTCCCCAGGGCCAGGCATGTTGAAGATAGTCAACAAATGTTTATGGAATGAATGAGAGCCCGGAGGCCATTGTCAGTAACCATCTTGCTGCTGAAGGTATTGTCCATGGACCAGCAGAACTGGCATCACTTGGGAGCTTGTTAGAAGTGCACAGTCTCAGGCTTTGCCCCTGTCACACCGAGTCAGAACCTGCACTTCAACAAGCCCCCGTAGGTGATTCCTATGCACACTAATGTTTGAGTACCACCGTCTCAGCACATGGCAGAATCAAGGACTGGCTGAGTGAGGGCTTGGCAAACTTTTTCTTAAGTGACAAAACAATGAATATTTTCAGCTTTGTGGTGCACATATGGTCTTGGGGGCAACATTGCAATACTGTTATTGTAGTGTGAAAGCAGCCATAGACAATGTGTAAATGAATTAGCATGGCTATGTTTCAATAAAACTGTATTTACCAAAATTAATGGCTGGCAGGATTTGGCCTGTGAGCCATAGTTTGCCAACCCATGGTTTACCAGAAGGAAAGATGTCTGCTTTTCTGAAAACAATATTTTTTTATATCCCACTCTTCCCTCTACAGCTTTGCTTCCACCATGAGCTTCTAAAATGGGAGAAATTTCCAGTGACTCTCACAGAAACATGTAGCTTGCCTTCTTAGCAGCTGAGAGAGCTGTTGGACAATATCCCTTGCTTTTCATGGCCCCATTCATATTGGGAAGTGTTTCTTCTTCTGGTAACTTTTCAGTTCTCCCACATGATTCATTCATTTAGTAAATATTTACTAAGCACCTATGCCCAGACATTAAGTTGGGCACTAGAGCCTGGATAAATATGAGACACAGGCTCTGCCCTCAAGGGGCTCAGCCTACTGATTAAGATAGACATATAAACAAATTGTTGCAAAATTATGTGGTTCAGGCAACAACAGAAATGCACACAAGACATTCTAGGAGAGGCAAGGAGGGGCACTGGAGGGCCTGGCCACATAAGAGGCCAATGGCTCTGCAGACAGGGTTAGGTGGAGAGGAGTAAGAGCTTAGACACTGTCAATATGGATTACTGGTGTGTGCATACAAAACACACACACACACCACAGAGATTCCAACCCCCAGAGTACCAGCTAAGTTTAAAACAGACTGTGAAGTGTCAGATCTGAAATCCCAGTCTTTTTCCTAGTGTAAGAAATATGAATTAAGCTGAAGATTCCTTTGAAAATTCTTCTAAATTTCTAATAGCCTGGCTCCACATGCCAGGCCCCACCCTACTCTGCATTCAGTTTATGTAGTGGCAACCATTATTCTATGTAGAGAAGGGCTTTGGAAGTCCCATACCTACAACAAAGCATCTTCCTGACCCAGGCCATCCTGGGGAGTTCAGGAATCCAGGTTAAACTCACTTTCTGCTGTTATGATAAAGTTGATATTAAAGGCTGCTCAAAAGAGGAAAATAAACCTCCAACTGGACACAAAATTGGTGACCATCAGTAATCCATCCACACCCTCTCAAAGCCATTCTCCATTTTTCTACACGGTGCCTATTGGGCTTTCCTGCCAAACCACTCCACGTAGGCTTCTGGAGCCTGCTTTGTCTTTGGGCATGGACAGTGAGCTGCCCAGGGACAGCACATTGGTGACATACTGACTGGTACATAGTGTAAACACCTCTTGTACCTTATTGCAGATACAGATTCAAAAGCGCTGCTGCAGGCTTGAGCTTATTAACTCCATGGACTTTGCTGGCTGTCACGCCCTTGCTGCACCTCCCTCCCTCGCCAACCCCACTTTCTACTTCCTGCCTGGTATTTCATACAGCACTGTCCCATGAAGCCTCAGGCCACAGTTTGCTCCCAGGAAATCCAGCCTAATACCAAAGGGGAATATTGGGACTGGGGCTGCTAAGGTCCCCACTGGCTTGATTCAGGTTGCGACCTAGGTGTCACTTGGGTATAAGGGGCAAGGTGAGCTGATTGCTTAAAGCCTGGGGCCCTTGTTCACATCACCTGGTGACAGGTACCTCCATCTCCAGGCTACAAGCCATAGTGTGACAGAGCCTGTCTCTCCTCAGCAACTTTCCTGTTTCTCCCTAATCTTGGCAAGTTATTGTAAACTCACTGAACTTTCTGGACCAAGGTCTTCTCTGCTATAGCTCTAGTAGATCTCCTAGAAGCAATTGAAAGTAGTGTCCTAGATAAACTTTGCTTGAGCTTGCCCTAGTGCTTCTGAAAAGTGCCATGAACAGGCACAGAGATTTGAATCCTGACCACTTATCCTGGGGTTACAGTGAAAAAGGGAGACAGCAAAAGAATTCTCACTCGACACTCACTGAGCCTTTCCCTGGGTGCTTCTTCTGAAGGGAAGTCTAAGTTATCACCGTCCTTAACTGCAGAGGATCACTAAAATACTAAGAAAACATTTTTTGTCTTAATGGGATGCCTCTAAATCATTTATCTTGTCAGCACATATCCTGCTGACTTGGGACATCAGAATTGGCAGCTGTGAAAAATCCCTACTGTCCCTCACTGTTAAACTCATCTTATCCCTGGGGTGTGATGCTAGCAGAGCTGAGGAAAAAGAAAATACATTGAGGAGGAGACACTGCTGGAAAAACAGCCAGGACTTTCAGATTCTGCGACACCGACATTCATCATCATTAGCCAAATGAAGAGTTAAGTGAAAGGTCAGCAACCTTTTCACTACTGGCTTCCTCTTCTGAAGGGCTGGCAGAAGGTAGGCCAGATAGCTTTTGAGAGGCCCATGGGTTGGGGCCCACGTGCCCCTTGGGTGCAAGGTAGCCTTGTGAAGACCTTCAGCAAAGCCATAGCCAGGTACCCTTATTGCTCCTGCCCTAATATATGCACCCTGTGCAGAAATTTGGAAGAAGGTACTTGTGTAAATTAGAGGAGAGCTGACGTGAAGCACAAGATGGAGTCCTACAGAGGGTGTGAGTAGGGTCAGGAAGATGAGGTCTCAGCTGTACTCAGAAAACTACACAACACCAAAGAAAGAAATTAAGGAAGACAGAAATAAATGGAAGCATATACCATGTTCATGGATTGGAAGAATTAACATCATCAAAATGTCCATATTACCCAAAGCAATTTATAGATTCAACACAAACCTTATTAAAATACCAATGATAGCCCTGGCTGGTGTAGCTCAGTGGATTGAGGGCGGGCTGGGAACCAAAGGGCCCCGGTTCGATTCCCAGTCAGGGCACATGCCTGGGTTGCAGGCCAGGTCCCCGTGAGGACCATGTGAGAGGCAGCCACACATTGATGTTTCTCTCCCTCTCTTTCTCCCTCCCTTCCCCTCTCTCTAAAAATAAATAAAAATAAAATCTTTAAAAAAATCTTTAAAAAATACAATGATATATTTCACAGATATGGAACAAACACTATAAAAATTTGTATGGAACAATAAACAACCCCAAATAGCTGCAGCAATTTTGAGAAAGAAGAACTAAGTAGGAGGGATCACAATACCTGATATCAACCTATATTACAAGTCCACTGCAATCAAAACAGTCTGGCAAAATGGGGGAGGGGAGGGGAGGGGAGAAAATGCAGACAAGTGTAATTGAACAACAATAAAGAAATTTTAAAAAAAACAGTCTGGTACTGACATAAGAGCAGACACATAGACCAATGGAACAGATTAGAGAGCCCGGAAATAAGCCCAAGTCACTATGGTCAATTAATATTCGACAAAGGGGGCAACAGCATAAAATGGAGTGAAAATAGTCTCTTCAACAAATAGTGTTGGGAGATCTGGACAGCCACATACAAAAAAATGAAACTCGAGCACCAACTTACACCATATACAAAAATAAATTCAAGGTGGATAAAAGACTTAAATATAAGTCATGACAGCTTACAAGTCCTAGAGGAGAACATAGGCAGGAAAATCTCAGATATTCCACACAGCAATATTTTCACCAATATATCCCCTAGAACAAGAGACATAAAGGAAAGAAAAAACAAATGGGACCTCATCAAAATAAAAAACGGTCCTGGCTGTTGTAGCTCAGTGGATTGAGCATAGGCCTGCAAACCAGAAGGTTGCTGGTTCAATTCCCAGTCAGAGCACATGCCTGGGTTGCAGGCCAGATCCCCAGTGTGGAGCATGCGAGAGGCAACCACATATTGATGATTCTCTTCTTCTCTTTCTCTCTCCCTTACCCCCTCTATAAAAATAAATAAATAAAATCCTTAAAAAATAACAAATAAAAAATTTCTCCATGGCTAAAGAAAACCTCATTAAAATCAAAAGAGAACCAATCATATGGGAAAATATATTTGCTGATGATACCTCGGACAAGGGTCTGATCTCCAAAATACATAAACAATTCACATGACTCTAGTCCAGGAAGACAAATAACCCAATTATAAAATGGGCAAAGGACTTGAACAGACACTTCTCCAATGAGGACATACAAAGGACCCAGAGACATATGAAAGGATGCTCAGCATCACTAGCCATCAGAGAGATGCAAATTAAAACCACAATGAGATACCACTTCACACCTGTGAGAATGGCCATTATAAACAAATGAACAAACAACAAGTGTTGGAGAGGATGCAGAGAAAAGGGAACCCTACTGCACTGTTGGTGGGAATGCAGACTGGTGAAGCCACTGTGGAAAACAGTATGGAATTTCCTCAAAAAACTAAAAATGGAACTGCCTTTTGACCCGGCAATTCCACTGCTGGGATTATACCCTAAGAACCCTGAAACACCAATTCAAAAGAACCTATGCACCCCAATGTTCACTTCAGCATAATTTACAATAGCCAAGTATTAGAAGCAACATAAGTGCCCAGCTGTAAATGGGTGGATCCAAAAACTATGGTACATTTACACAATGGAATACTATACAGCAGAAAGAACGAAGGAGCTGCTACCGTTCATGACAGCATGAATGGAACTGGAGAGCATTATGCTAAGTGAAATAAGCCAGGCGGTGAAAGACAAATACCATATGATCTCACCTATAAGTGGAACCTAATCAGCAAAACAAACAAGCAAGCGAAATACAACCAGAGACATTGAAATTAAGAACAATCTGACAGTAATCAGAGAGTATGAGGAAGGGCAATAATTGGGCATAATGGGGGGCATCAAGGAACATGTATGAAGGACACACAGAGAAAGACAAAGGGGGTGGGTTCGAGGGTAGGAGGTGGGGATGGGTGGAGTGGGGGGCGTGGTGGGGTGAAGATAGAGGTAAATGTACTTGAACAACAATAAAAAGGGGGGAAAAAGAAGAGGATGAGGTCTCAGTAATGAAGAGAACTTAGCATATGTGGTTGTCTTCATTGGCACACTGCTAGATATATGTGTCAGCTTCCCTTGCATTAGGGAGGACTGAGTCCTGGCTAATGGGATATGGGCAGAAATGTGGTATACGTGTCCTTGCCTAGACCATGGGACCTCCTACAGGATCCCTGACAGTTTTCCCCTGCCTGCCTTGCAGAGGCAGAAGACCCAGTGGACCATACTGCAGCCCCAGGGGAGGGCAGAGCTGCAGGTGGAGGGAATCTGGGTCCCTGCATTTCTGTATAGAGAAAAAACCCCATCTCCACATGGCCAGTTGGACTTTGTATGAGCAAGAAAGAAATATCTATTGTGTTAATCCCCCAAGTCTTATGGGTTTATGTGTTAATAGCAGCTAACAATACCTACATTAATTCATCAAGGAAGCTGAACCAGAACAAAAGCAATTTTGGCTGTTTCATAACTAGACCAAGGATGCGCCCGGCTGACAAAAATCCTAATGAGAAACAAACAAACCAACAAAAAACTACCTGAACCAAACATTTCCTTTCCAATTTGTGAAGCAGTACACACAAATGTGAATTCTGGCTTTGTCATTGGCTAGCTGTATGACTCCACGAGGATGCTTCACCTCTCAGGTTCAACTTCTTCACCTTTACAATAGAGATAACTACATCTAAATGTCATTATAACGTTCAGATTCAATGAGATTACATATCTATCATCCTCACAATGTCTGCAGCATAGTCAGACCCAGCTGAAATACAAGTTTTCCATTTTCTTCCTTGTCTTTCTCTGGAAACTTCTGCATGCTACCATTTTTTCCCCTACAATCACTGGGTATTGTCTGATCTCAGTACATGGAAAGATCCATATACCTTTTGCAATTTATCAGGTGCAGGAGAAACACAATGGTTGGTGCTGGCCCTCTCTGCTATGCTGGGGCAACTTGACCAAGGCTTTCATTCTGTTGATTGATCATGTTCATTTTGAGCTGTGTTTGGCTGCTCAGAGAAATTCATCCCCAGCCCTCACAGTGAGCTGGATGGCTGGCGTGGCCCCAAAGACACCTCAGCAAATCTGCTCCCCAGCTCCAGTGGCAGGCAGCCAGGCATCTGGTCCCTCAGCCTCAGCCATGCAGCTGTGACTGACAGGCAGCAGAGAGCTGTAGCTCTGATGTGAGGATCTGCTTTGGCTTCTAGAAAAAAAAAAAAAAAACAGCAGCAGCAGCAGCCATGGGCTCCATTGGCAAGCAGCCCTGCTGGCCCGGCTAATGCTGACGCCCTGCAGCCCAGGGACCCACACCGGAGGGTAAAACAGCAGGTAATTGATGGCTTCCCAAACTAGCTGAGCAAACTGAGTTGACTCTGGAGTTTAAGACAGAAGTTTTGTTCCAGCACTACCCTAGTGGGCCATTTCCTGACAGCTCAGAGCAGAGAGGAGTGCATGTTGCTTCCTCAGCTGTATACAGAAATAATCCTCTGCAAGTAGAGGAGGCTGCAGGACTGGGTCTCAGCCCTGGCTGCACATTGCAGTCCCCTGGGAGCTTTAAAAACTCCTGATGCCCCGGCCACAACCCAGCCCAATGGCGTCAGAATTTCCAGGGCTGCAATGTAGGTATCTGGAGGTTTTAAAGCTCCCCAGGTGATTCCACTGTACAGCCAAGGGTGAGAATCACTGGGCTACAGCTTCCAAGCATTTGTCCAGGAATTAGGTATCATGATGTAGGATTGTTGGCCCCCTTTGACAGAGAAGACAATAAACTCAGATAGGAAAAAAAATTGCTTAAAGTCATATGCTTGGTAAGTGAAGAAGCTGGTCTTTTGTTATTTAATTCAGTAATCTTTCTCCTTAACCCTCCTAACTTCGTCTTCCTGTTCTATAAAATGGACACACCATTAACCTACTTCACAGGGTTGTTGTGAGAATGAAACAACTTAGTTTTATTTTTTATTTATTTTACTTAATATCCACATATGGCCTCCCAGTGTGCCCAGGACTATTCAAACACTTTACAAATATTATTTATTTATTTTTAGAGAGAGAGGAAGGGAAGGAGAAAGAGGGAGAGAAACATCAATGTGCGGTTGCCCCTCAAGCGCCACCTGCTGGGGACCTGGCCAGCAACCCAGGCATGTGCCCTGACTGGGAATTGATCTGGAGACTCTCTGGTTCACAGCCCGCGCTCAATCCACTGAGCTATACCAGTCAGGGCTAGAAAATAAATTACAGCACATCAAAAAGTTCAACTAGCATGACTCAGTTTTAAATGGCATACCCTTCCATGTTATCTGACTCTGGTTCTATGGGAGCTATTTTACAACTGTAAATCGTATAACTGATCGAAATGTAAAACATTTCTTGCTTAGAGACATGCAAATTCTGTCCTATCCTGTCCTGTTGAGGTTTAAGTGACTTCCCTCCCACACTGTGGAAGAGGCTAGTTTTGCCTCCACTGGCACTTATTTCAATATTCTTGGTCCATAAATGTGTGTGTTCTTTTGATTTTTTTGAACTGGTTACACCATCTGTCTGTTTCCCTCATCAATTAATGAGTTAAATAAGACCTTGAGCACATGTAAAATAAAATAAACATACATACATACATACATAGTGTGTGGCACACAGATGCTAGGATGGCCCCATATTCACACCCTGCATAATCCCCTCTCCTTGAGTATGGATAGAACCTGTAACTTGCTTTTAAGCAATGGAACAGGGCAAAGGTGATGGGATGCCATGGGATGTCATACATGTGGTAAGATAATGATAGATACAGACACAAACATGATCATAGACATAGACTTAAACATAGCCATAGACATAACATTCACCTTGCTAGCACACAAATGATTCTTTTGCTGGTCTGGAAAAAATAACTGCCACATTGTAAACTGCCTGTGGAGAGAGCCACATGGCAAGGAACTGTGGGAGGCCTCCAGGAACTGTGGGAGGCCTCCAGGACCTAAGAGCAGCCTCCAACCAACAGCCAGAAAGAAGCTGAACCCTCAGTCATAATGCCACAGGAGAATGCAATTCTTCCAACAACCTGAATGTGCTCAGATGTGGATTCTTCCCTAGTCAAGCCTCCAGATGAGAATGCAGCCTGGCTGACACCATGCTGTACAGCCTTGTGAGCTCCTGAATAAATACTGAATAAAATACTGAATATAATAAAATACTGAATAAAATAGGCATTCAAGTGTTAACAGTGGTTATGTCAGGGTGGTAAAATCATAGTTGAACATTTTATTCCAGGATTCTGGAAAGTTATTTTTATTTTTTAAATATATCATCTTAAAGTTATGTTTAATTTTTCTACTTTGAAGAGCTGACATGGCCTGATGCAATTAAATAAATAAATAATTTTGAGTTATGTTTTTCAATTATTGAATAAAATTTCCACCATCATTGCTCCCAGATTTAATGAAGGGGAAAACCATCCATGTAGGGTCTCTCTGCCACATTTGCAGGTACAAGATAACATAGAGCTAACTGCACAAACTCTAGTACCACGTGACCTGGGTTCCAAGCATGGCCACCCAATTGTTGTATTTTCTGAAGTTGCACAAATTATTTAGCCTTATCTCTAAAATGAGAGAATAACAATGTCTACCCCATAGGGTAAGTATATCATGGAGTTTCAATAAAATTGTGTATATAGCTTCTTTTTTAACGAGCCTGGCACATATTACATGCTTAATAAATGTTGGCTAGTGTTACTATGGTGATGATTATCAACCAACCTCCCATTGTAGGGGTGGCCAGTATTTTAGTCCTGCTGTTGTTGTTAGGTTCGGATTTTAAAACAAGTGCAAAAGAAAACCATAAGAATTAGCCCTGGCTGGTGTAGCTCAGTGGATTGAGCGCGGGCTGGGAACCAGACGGTCCCGGTTCGATTCCCGGTCAGGGCACATGCCTGGGTTGCAGGCCAGGTCCCCTGTGAGGGCCATGTGAAAGGCAACCATACATTGCTGTTTCTCTCCTTCTCTGTCTCCCTCCCTTCTCCTCTCTCTAAAAATAAATGAATAAAATCTTAAAAAAAAAAGAAAAAAGAAAACCATAAGAATTATAATTATTGCATAACAACTCAGATATTAAAAAGAACATCGCATCCCCTGAAAGACCTAAAGTGGATGCTGTGGGACGCTGAAGATATATTTTGCCCATTTCAATGCTAATTAAATACAATTAGCACTATGCTTCTACTGCCATGATATGGGGTGGTTGGAACTGGCCCTTTAAGAGTCTGAGTCAACCTGGTTTAAGGTTTATTGAATGCTATAATAAACTGGTTAGTTATGGTATGACATGAGCCAGGTCTAGGTCAAAGCTCTCTCTCAACATTCCAGGGACCTCTGGGCACTGAGTGGGAGATGGAAGCATTCCAAGGCCACCATGAAGCACAGCTGAAGAGCTACAGCTGCCCTTTGGATAACGTCAAAATCTGGGCTTGGTTGGGGCATCCTGGGCTAGGGATACTTGACAAACAGTCTGGAGCAGGGGAGGAGCCAACAGCAAGGGATCTATAGGCTGGGTATCTGATGGTATGGCCAGAGGCAATAGGCAAATGGCCAGCCAGACAGGCAGATGAAGTCAGGGACATCCTACAAAGTTTTCATTGCCTGGGACATGCCTGGCCTTGGGAGTCTGGCAGAGAGTGGTAGGCAGAGGCTATGCCAAGCCACTGATGGTGCAAGGGAGCCAAGCTACTGATAGCAGTGTCACAGCTGTGAGATGCTAAGGAGAGTTTGTTGTCCCAAGGAGTAATTCTAAGGAATAAATCTCTCAGAGGCACATGGCTCCAAAAACACTTCCAGGGACAGGCATGGATTTACATCCAGGGTAAATAGGTTAAAAATGTTGCCCTATCTAAATGTTGCCCAAGAAGACTCCTAAAGGATCCTCATGTTTCCTCAGGAGGACCTATCTCCACACTCACAGAGAAGAACTAAGCAGCCAAGTGGTGGCACCCATTTTGTTTAGATTAGGAACTCAGTAGTGCACGGGGAAGAAGGCGTAATATATCCCAGACTCAGAGAAGGGACAGTGCCAGGCTTTTGTTGCTGCTGCCACTTCTGCTGTTGTTATCAACCTTTAAAAGAACCTTCAAGTGTGTTCATTTTTGAAGAATTACCCTTTTAAGATTCCAATTCTGAAATGCTGGGCCAATTTTCTAATTAACAACCAAACAGATGGAAACAGATTTAGACACAAATATTTCCCTGTGCATATGGGAGTGTCCACGATTTAACTAGTTTTTTCCCCTGGAAGCAAGATGTATAACTTGAATGACATGTCTACTTTGGTGCTTTCCTTTTTGCTCTCATGCAAGGCCATATCTTGGCCATTGTCTCCTTAGACTCAGAACAATACAGGAGCCCTTTTACTGTGCATTTGGCTGCTAAAGTGCAACCCCAAATCACTGCTTTAAGGGTTCCAATACCCGACTGTGGCTGTGTCTACATTAGTCAGAGTGAGTAATGCTAGATGCTGTAACAAACAACCCCCAAATCTCAATGACTTAACATGATTAATGTTTATTTCTTGCTTACGCAAAGTCCACTCTGCTGAATGGTTCTCCTCTAAGAACCACAAGAGACTCAGATATTCAAGTTGTATGTCTCTTGTGGTTTTACCATCCTCTGTGTTCAAGGTTGCCCTGATATCTTCCAGCTATCAGATGGGACAGAGTGAGAGCATAGGGGAGCTTATACTTAATACATAGCCATCTCAGCCAGAAGGTTATACACATCCCTACCACTCACATCGCATTGGAGAGAACAAGTCATGTGCAAAGAGAGCTGGAAAAATACAGTTCTTGACTGGGCAGCCTGTTCCTAGCACAACTCTACACTACAAATCCTTGGAAATCAGCCAACCATGTCTTCCTCAATGCCTCTTTGCCCACTGAATTACCTCCAACCTCTTTAGGATGGCATTCAAGGCCCACTCTAATGTAGCCCTAATTCAAGTCATGAGGGCCATTGTCTAGCAAATCAAGATGACCCAGTTTGCCCCCAGATATATCAGTTAGCTTTTATTATATAACAAACAAATCAAAAAATTAGTGGCTTAAAACAACACCTATTTATTTAGCTTACAATTCTGCAGGTTGGCAATTTGGGTTGAGCTCAGCTGAAATATTCTACTGGTCCAGCTATGCTCACTCGTGTGTCTAGATTCAGCTGCTTGGCTCGGGGCTTTGGGTTTAGAGGGTTCCTCAGCTGGGACAGGTTGCCTTTGCTTCATGTGGTCTCTTAACCTCCAGTAGGCTCATCCTGGCTTGGAAACATAGCAGTGGCTGTCTTATAAGAGTAATAACAGAATTGTGCATAGACACTTGAGGCCCAAGCTCAGAACTCACTCACTTCAGCAGCATTTTATTGGACAAAGTAAGTCACAAGGCTAGTTCAGATTCAAGAGGTGGAGAATAGATTCCACTCCTTGAAAATGACTAAACCATTTATGTGCTGTACTCTCCATGCCTTCCCAACAACGTGCCACCTACAATTCCAGCTCAAATGCCTCCTTTTCCACAATGGCTTCTACCTTAGCTTAGGTTCTCCCAAAACCAGAGCCTGAGACAAGGATTTGAGTACAGAGAGTGAGTGAAGAAGTGAGGAGCGTAAAATATAGATGAAGGAAAAACCAATGTAAGGATGCTTTACTGAGATCACTGCTGTGGGGAAATGAGAGGTTGATTCGACAGGGATTCCTGAGAAACTATGGGATGCCTCTTGGAATTGTCAAATACTTCAAAGAAGTGGAGTCTGGAGACTATCCACTAGTGACCATTTTTCATTGGTCACTGCAGAGGGCAGTATCTCCCCCTCACCTTTGGGTTGCTCTTGCATATGAGCAAGCCATCTCTGACAGCATCAGAGGAAAGCTCTGAGGCAGAAGGAAAAAATGTGTGGGCTTCAAGTGGGATGCTGTCAGCATGACCCTGAGCTCGCCTGAAACTATCCACTACAGCTGTGCCTGAAATCAGAGACCAGGGAATGTTTGCAAGGTCCCAAAAATGCTAGGTTTAAACTCCCTGATATCTTGTTGGAGGGGATTTCTCCCTTCTCAGGGATCCTATGCTCTGAAGATTCCATAATTTTTATGGGACCTATTGCATACTGTTTTTAATTGCATACATTCATATATGCATATAAACTTCCCTGTTGGACTACGAGCTCCTGGAGGACAACAGCCACATTGGACAAAACTTTTTAGATAGCTATGTTAGCCCCTACGGCAAAGCCCTATCAGTTTTCTTGGCCGAGTGAGGGAAGAAACTCCTAGATCCAAGACACTGTAATCTTTCACTCAAACTCTCTTTCAAGAAGTAACTATAGTTACCTATAATGTGCATGCTAGAGAAGTTGTCAAAAAACAAACAAAACAAGCAGAAGACTCACAGTCCCCAACCTTGAGAATTTTTTAATCTAGTTGGGTATATAAACCACACATAAACACCATAAAGTCTGAAATGCCAAAGCAAAAGTAAGCATGTCTCAGGCAGTGCCATGGGAATAATCTAGGGGGAGGATGGTTATGCAGGGAAGACTCAAAGGATGTGTTGCATTGGTCTGGCTGCCACAATGCAGGCCTAGCTGAAGAAGGAAATAATGCAACAAATAGAAGGTGCCATCTTTACCAAGTTGTTCAATATTTTACAATGTCCTTCTAACCATAAATATGATACATGTGCATTATAGAGGAGTTAGAAGATGGCAAAAAGAACAAAGAATGGAGCTGACACTCTTTCATAATCCTATCACACAAAGGTAACCACTGAAAACATTTTGGCATTATTTTCCTTCTTGCCTTCTTCCTACATATTTATTTACATGGTTGAAGTTATACTGGATATTGCTTCTTGGTTTATTTAACATGAGAGCTAGAAGAGACAGGTAATGGAGTCCAAGTTCCTCACTATATAAATGAAAAATGGAAGACTCAAAGAAATCAAGGGACACGTGAAGGCCCCAGACCTGAGACCTGAATGGAAGTCTCCCAATCCCAACCCAGTGCTCTTTCTATGCTATGATGCTACCTCTATTTACCTCTTCTTCCTCCTTACATAATTGTGAATACAGATGAGAAACTTATATTTGGAGCTTTAAATTTCCCAAATCAGTATGTGCACTTAAAGTTTTCTGTCTACTTCCCTGGCTGGTGTATCTCAGTGGATTCAGTGCCAGCCTGTGAACCAAAAAATCACTGGTTCGATTCCCAGTCAGAGCACATGCCTGGGTTGTGGGCCAGGTCCCCAGTAGGGGTCACACAAGAGGCAGCCACATAGTGACTTTTCCCTCCCTCTCTTTCTCCCTCCATTCCCCTCTCTCCAAAAATAAATTAATTTTAAAAAAATTCTGTCTACATATGTATACATTGTTCTGGAAAGAGATAATGGCTGCCAATAGAGCCACTGTGCAAGTAAAGAAGATAACATAAATGAGAAAGCACCCAGCATGCAGCAGGGACTCTGTAAGTGTGGCTGGGGAGCACATGTGACTGGGGAGCGTAGAGAGAGAGAGGAAGAGCATGAATCCAGCTCTATTTTTCCCCCCACATGTCCTCAAGTATAGACTCACAATGTTCTGTTGCCCATGCTAAAATATAAAATAACAAACATCTCAGCCAGGAAGGTGGTTCTGCCAGGTCTCCTCTGTCTGGGTGGATTTGTTTCTCTATAAACTTTATGGTCCTTTGCAAAGAATGACTACAAGGGCTGCAGATGTTGCAGGCTCCTGTAAGCAGATGTTCATGACTGTGAAAATATTGGAAATTATACCTCAGCTTTTTAAGTCAATGAGCTAAAACCCAACATAACATTCTGGGCTCATTTATTATTTTCCCTCATTACAGCAGGCTGTGGATTAGGAGCAGTGAAACAAATGCACTTCCTAGGGAGTAGCCCACAGTCATTAGAGTCACAGATAAACCCAATCTCTCTGTGTCTTAGCCACTGTGACTATCTTTCTTCTGGGCTTACCTGACAACACAAGCCCTCTGGTATAAGATGGGGAATATATTCAGGGACTCTATGGGTGGCAAAGAAAGTAACACCTCTCCAACCTCTCTTTCTACAAGTAACTTCTAACCCCTTCACTGCCATTATCACCCATGCTAGGGGTGAGCGAATCAGAGCATCATAAAATAGCTTTGGAATTTTGTTTAAAGGATTTTTTTTTTAAGATTTTACTTATTTATTTTTAGAGAGAGGAGAAGGGAGGGAGAAAGAACAATGTATGGTTGCCTCTCACATGGCCTTCACTGGGGACCTGGCCCGCAACCCAGGCATGTGCCCCAACTGGGAATCCAACCAGGACCCTCTGGTTCCCAGCCCACACTCAATCCACTGAGCTACACCAGCCGGGCAGCTTTGGAATTATTGAACCTTCCTCCTGTGCTGGAACCTAGTGTAATCTTATAAAAATTATGTATAATAATAAGGAAGGCTTAAAGGAATTTTAGAAATAGAGTGTAGGATGAAGTCACAGCTTGCTTGCTTTCTTTCTTTTAGTAACTGAAAGAATATCTCTTTTTTTCACATATATCTCTGTGCTTAAACACTTTTGTGGGGAGGAATCAGGTTACTTGTGTAAAGCTACGCATCATTCCTCTTCAAGAATAAGGGCAGGGCATAACGTTCTCACTATGAGCAAACAAGTACACAAGCTGCTCTCTTTCCTCCCCTCAACACAACCTCTCCTCCCTTGATACCACTCTTTTCTCCCAAGTTTGGAAGTAAATGAGTGATGAACAACATGATGTTTCATCATTAGGCCAGGGTATTGCAGAAAGCAGACTCCAAGAAACTTTCAAAAGTAGAGTCTGTTCAAAAACATACCCTGCTCCTCCCTCAGACAACTAAGTAGAGTGCAGATTGGTTCACAACCAGAATCTCTACAGATGGAAACCTAGAAAGAATGGCACCCTTTGAAACAAAATAGGGGGAGAAGCCACCTAAAAATATCGGACTCACTTTAAATGACTAAGAGGAGAACGAGATTGCCAGGGAAAAGAAGATTGCCAGGCACCAAGAACAATTTCTAAACAGCAAATAGGAACTTCATTGCTGAGCCCATCATAAGCAATGTGGCCAGAACCCAATCTGGTTCTGTTGGTGGCAGTGGGCAAAGGTCCAGGTCCCCTTGATTCATCCAAACTGGTTTGTCCATCTCTCACTTAAATGTGTAGAGTTTATTTTCAAAAGTCATTGCCAAGGGCTTCTCTCACAGTCCGGCTGACTCACCAGATCTGTCTTTGGTGGAGTAAACCAGGGCTGTTTAGTAAGGTTGGTGGTCAGAAGTTGAACAAGTTCCCATCTGATAACTACTATTTTCTCTATAAAAATAATGACAAGTTTATTTCATATAAATTCAATGCAGGTGGTGTATGTATGTGTGTTGGTGGAGGGCAGTGTTGAGGAAAATGGAGGTTGAAAATAGAACCGGAAAAAAAAGGGACAAAGAGAGCTAAGGACATAAGAGAATAATTGCATACCAGTTTTTTTAACTATATTTTATTGATTATGCTGTTACAGTTGCCCCGTTTCCCCCCTTCTTTCCCCCCTCACCCTTACCCCCCTTTCCCCTCCCTTTAGTTTTGTCCATAGGTCATACACATAAGTCCTTCTGCTCCTGCACTTCCTATACTATTCTAACCTCCCCCTATCTGTTGTCTACCTCCCATTTATGCTACTTGTTCT
>PVJI01011893.1:0-54533 GCA_004026765.1 Micronycteris hirsuta | reverse complement strand
TTAAGCAGAACCAAAGCCTCCAGTGTAAATGACAGAAGCAGCGTTACAGGGCCCTGATGGTGGAATGTGAGGAATGGTCCCGCCACCACCCTCAGTCACATGACACTTGGTTATTAAATCTAAGTGGCATTGGGCTCGGAAGGGCAGAACCGCATGAGACCACTTGCTCCCGGAGTGGAGGCAGCCCGGGGTAGACCGCTGCGCCCCAGGCCCCCACGGTCTCTGAGCGTGCCACCGCCAGAGCCGGAGGTGGGCACCGGAGGACTCAAAGGAAAGGCTGCGACCAAAGTGACAGGTGCAAGTAGCACATGGCCCATCTCGGCGCTCAAGTCGGGTGAGGAGAGTGGGTGACTCCCTAGAATAAGGCTTCAAATTCCCTTAGGACCTAGAATACCTGCAACCCTACAACCCACCTGCGGGGGGGTCATAGATTTGGCCTCTGGCTTTTGCTTCTCCCCCCGCCCCCCTTCCCCCGCAATTCTTCAGGCCACGCTAGAGAAGGAAATAAACGTCCGCAGTCCGAATCAAAGCTTTCCCAGCTCCATTTCCGGCCCCCGAGTTAGGGAGGGATATTGTCCTTTGGAAACCCACAGGCTTCCCCCACTCACGCTCGTGCACAGTCCTTCAAACTCCCCGCAGGTTCTCAAACGCCCAGAGGATCCCTAGGGTCCCACTGAGGGATGGAGGAAGTCCGCAGCAAACACGGGGTAGTCCATGCTCAGCCCTCTACCACGCCACCTCCCCTCGCTGTAAAACCCGATCACAGAAGCACTAACCACCTGTCCCGCGGGCCACCCAGGTCAGAACCCCAGTAAAATAAGCAAGGTCTCCTGCCACTGCTACCTCTCGGCCTCTCAGCGCCGACCAGGGGCGCTGCGGTCTGTCCGGGCGGCCCTCGCCTTCTCCGCGCGGTCTCTTCTCCGCGCGGTCTCCTCTCCGCGTGCGAAGCCACAAGATGGGCAGAAGCCCACGGCCAGGGGCTGAAGGAAGGCCCCGCACCAGCGCGGGGGCCCTGGGCTTCAGGAGCCCGCAGGAGCAAGGGCCCGGCACGCAGCGGCCCGCACTCGCGCCTCCCGGGGAGGGGCCGGCGACCCGGCGGGCTGCGCCTCTGTCGGCCTCGGGCGCCCACAAGCCGCTCTCCTCGGAGGCGTCCAGGGCTCGGGCTGAAGCTGTTCCGCCCGCGAACGGCAGCTGGGAGCTGCCCTGACCCCGCCGGGTGCCCGCGCTCGCGCTGGGCGGCCAGGTGTCGAGGACACCGGCCTGGGCGCGGGGGCCGAGATCGCGGGCCGGCGCCGCGCCGCGGAGTCTTCGCACGTGCGAGCCCCGCGGGAAGCGCGGGGCGGGCGCAGGCTCCTCGCCGCCTGGTGCGCGCCCGTGCGCCGTTAGGTGCGCGCGCCGGCCCGCAAAGGGCTTCCAGTCGGCGGGGCGCTGGTTGGCGGAACCGCCGGTGCTTGGCCAGCGCCGCGCGGGGCCCCAACGTCCGCGAACGCAGAGCGGATGCAGGGGGTCCCCTCCTCCGCCACCAACGCTACCCCCTTCTCCCCCAGCCGGTACAAACGCGCGCAGGCCGCTGCCGCCCTGGGAAAGGGCGCAGCCAGCCCCGGGCCCTCCACCACGGAGAGCCGGACCCCCTGGGGGCCTTAGCAGGGGTGTCCGACCCCCCCGCCCCCAGTCGCTCCCTCAAGTCCAGGAAGCCCAGGATCCAGAGGCCGACAGGATGGAACCGAGGCTGGGTGTGCTGCCACCGTTCAAGGCCAGGCAGGTTTTGGGTATTCGTGCAGACGGAAAAATATTCATGACGCCGTTGGGATGTCTGGCGTGCCTTTATTCACGGGTGGGAGAGCCACACACGCCGCGTGTCTGTCTGCATGTGTCACGTCATGGCCCCTGCTCCCTCCCCAGCGCGGCACCCAGCGCGGCACCTGACCCCTGGCGTGTCTCTCATCGTCATCGCCCCCAGCAGGAGTCCCTCCCTGTTTAAGTACTAGAGGGGGAAAAGCCGGAAAACCGCTAGAACATTACGTGACGTAACATAATTCTGTGCGTGTGAGCTCAGCTCATGGTAGGGGACTGTTTATCGGACCCAGTCTCAAGGCCATGAGAGCACTGGCTATCGGGCCCCTCCAAGGCTGTGGGACACTGCCCCCCTCAGTTACCCAGACGCCTGGGCGAGGAAGCCAGCCTGCCTCCGCTTACCCTGCACTGGCGGTTCCGTTAAACGGAAGCCAGGTGCTTGCCGAGGAGGGGCCTTCGCCCTCGCCCAGGCTGCCCGCCCTCTGGTTTCCGGGGCCCTCCTTGCCCCAGGGTGGGTGGGCGCCTCCCCTGCCGCTGCAGCCTCCTCTCTCCGACTAGGCTTCGCGGTTCGCCTCGGCCCCTCGGGGTTGACCTCGGTCTCCTTGGCCACCGCAGCGCCGTCCCGCAGGGCTGTCCCCAGGGCCCCCTTCGCGCCGGGGCCGCGCAGCCTCTCCCAGCCCGCGTGCGCCTCCCTGGCGGCGCTGCGGCCAGGCCGCCCTTGTCTTCAGATGCCAATCTAGTGGTCGAGAGAGGTGAGCACCTCAGTGACTGTAGGTGGCATAGAATGACAGGTGCCCTAACTGATCCGCGCTCGGGGGAGGGAGAGGGACCTAACCCCTGTCGTCGTGTGTGCTCAGTCTAGTGGGAGAGATCGCAAACGTCCCCCCACAAGGCGAAGTGCTCTTCAGGAAGTACCCCCACTGACGGGGCGGGAAGAGACCTTCCCCTTCCCACTCAGCGGTGCGAGGGGGTCCGTTTCTCCTCCTCCTCCTCTTCCTTGTCGTCGTTTACCTCCTGTTTCTAGCCCTCTGCTGAGCTGTGAGGTTGGATGTCATGTGGTCTCAGTTCGTGTTTGTCTAGTAACTAGTGATGCGCCGCATCATTTCACGTACTTCTTGTCCATTTCTGTATCTCTTTTGTATGGGGCGGGGGGATGCCTGTGTAAATCCTTTGCCATTTAAAAATTGAATCATTTGTCATTTTATTGTTGAGCTGTAATTGTTCTTAAGAGAATCTGGGATACTGTCACCTTATTCCCTACCTGCTTTGCAAACCTATTCTCCTGTGCCGTAGGTTGCTTTACTTTATTTATGGTGTCCTTGGAAGCACAATTTTAAAATATTTATTTATTTGTAGAGAGAGGGAAAGGAGGGAGAAAGAGAGAGAGAGAAACATCAATGTGTGAGAGAAACATCAATCAGTTGCCTCTTGCATGCCCCCTACTGGGGACCTGGCCTGCAATCCAGGCATGTGCCCTGACTGGGAATTGAACCACTGACCTTTTGGTTTGCAGGCTGGCACTCAATCCACTGAACCACACCAACCAGGGCAGAGTTTTATAAGTTACTTATAAATTTTGGGTATTAACCCCTTATCAGATGTATCATTGGTGAATGTGTTCTTCTATTCAGTGGATTGCCTTTCCATTATGTTGATAGTTTCCTTTGCTGTGCAAAACTTTTTAGTTTGATGTATTAATAGTTCAATTTGTTTGTTTTTTTTTCTTTTGTTTCCCTTGCCTGAGGTGGTGATCAGAAAAAATAATGCTACAAGAAATGTCTGAGATGTTTTGCCTATGTTTTCTTCTAGGATTTTTTGGTTTTGAGTCTAATGTTTAAGTATTTTATCTATTTTGAGTTTATTCTCGTGTACGGTGAGAGAAGGTCATCTAGTTTCATTTTTTGCACATATCAGTACAATTTTCCCCACACCATTTGTTGAGTAAATTATCTTTATTCCATTGCACATTTTTGCCTTTTTTGTCAATAGATTGATTGCCCATATGGGCATAGGTTTATTTTGAGGCTCTCTATTCTGTTCCGTTGATCTATATGCCTGTTTTCATGCCAGTCCATGCTGTTTGATTACTCTGGCCTTATAGTATAGTCTGATATCAGGTAGCATGATTCCTCCAACTTTGTTCTTCTCTCAAGATTGCTGTGGCTATTCAGGGTCTTCTGTGGTCCATATAAATTTTTGGAGTATTTGTTCTACTTTCGTGAAATACACCATTGGTATCTTGGTAGGAATTGCATTGAATCTATAGATTAATTTTGGTAGTATGGACGTTTCAATGAAATTCATTCTTCCTATTCATAAACACAGTATATGCTTCCCCTTATTTGTATCTTCCACAATTTCTTGCTTCAGTGTCTTATAATTTTCCAAGTACAGGTCTCTTACGTCTTTGGTTAAATTTATTTCTAGTTATTTTATTTTCTGGTGCAACTGTGAATGGGATTGTTTTCTTAATTTCCTTTTATGATATTTTATTATTGGTGTATACAAGTGCAACTGATATACAAGTGCATCTGGATATTTATTTTTGTTTCCTGCTATTTTACTGAATTCATTTATCAGTTCTAGTAGGTTTTTGGTGGAATGTTTAGAGTTCTTTATATACAGTATCATGTCATTTGCAAATAATGACAGTTCTTTTTTAATCCTCACCCGAAGATATGTTTATTGATTGGAGAGAGAGAGAGAACATTGATCATTTATGCCCCTCCCCCCATATGAGCCCTAATTGGAGATTGAACTCACACCCTAGGCATGTGCTCTGCTCAGGAATCGAAACCACATCCTTTCAGTGTGTGGGTTGGTGCTCCCACCTACTGAGCCACCCAGCCAGGGCAATAAAGACAACTTTAGTTCTTCCTTTCCAATTTGGATGGCTTTTATTTCTTCTTCCTGTCTGATTGCTGTGGCTAGGACTTCCTCTACTGATTCAGTTTTGGAAGATTGTATGTCTCTCGGAATTTCTCCATTTTGTCCAGATTGTCCAATTTGTTGGCATATAGTTGTTAGTAATATTTGTATTCCCTGGTGTCAGCTGTCGCTTCTCCTCTTTCGTTTCTGATTTTATTTCTTTGGGTTCTCTCTCTCTCTCTCTCTCTCTCTCTCTCTCTCTTTCTCTGTCTCAGTGAGTCTGTTCAGAGGTTTGTCCATCTTATTTCAAAGAATCAGCTCTTGGTTTCATTGATGTTTGGTATCGTTGTTTTAGACTCTATTTCATTTATTTCTGCGTTGATCTTTATTATTTCCTTTTTCCTACTCACTCAGGGCTTTGTTGTTCTTTTTCACGTTCATTTAAATGTAAAGTTAGATCGTGTATTTGAGATTTTCCTTCTTCCTTGAGGTAGGCCTGTAATGCTGGCAATTTCCCTTTCATGACAGCTTTCCCTGTGTCCCATAGATTTGGGGTGGTTGTGTTCTCATATCCATTCGCTTCAAGGTTTCTTCTGATTTCTTACTTGACCTCATTGTTCACCCTTTCATTGTTTAGAGACATGTTATTTAGCCTCTATGACTGTGTGTTTTTCAGTTCTTGTGATTGATTTCTATTTTTAAACAATTATGGTCAGAGAAGATGCTGGATATGCTTTCAATCCTCTTAAATTTATTGAGTCTTGTTTGTGTCCTAACATGTTGGTTCTGGTGCAGGCCAATATTACGAACTTCCTGTGATTGGCCTTGCACAACCTGTTTAGAGCACTCTCAATGTGGCGTCTTCTGTAAATCCTTGGTTATAAGACTTTCTCTTCCTGTGGAGTGGAACCAGCAATGCTGCACCTGCCAGAGAGACCTGCGGCGGGTACACTTGGCCAAAACTTGACCAGTGCACTCAGTGAAACCTGCGGCTGGCCCACCCGGACCCAGCGGGCTGAGACTGGTGGACTGGGCGGTCCCTCATTCTAGTGCAGATAAACTGGGAGAAAAAGCTGGGGAGCGGAGCAGTGTGGCAGTGATTTCCACACACGTGTAAACACACAGTCCTGATAATTTACACGTTTTGAGCACAGCTCTGTGTGATTCCTGTGTGAGCAAGTGTGGATCATGTCTGTGGGATGGGAATTCTCTAATAGGAATTTGGCAAAGATGTATCTTAAAAAATTCTGGCTTGCTGTGCCCTGCATATTACTTTAACCTGGTCCTGTCTGCCACCGGATCTGAATTTACATCCAATGCCTTGCTATGAGTAATCCTACCTGTTCTGCATAATCCCATGAATAATCAATCCAATGTAATTTGGCCCCTGATAAAAACCCTGGCTGGGCAAGCCACGAGGCTTTTTCTGAGATGGAAGGAATCAGCCACGTGGCCCCGGTCTCTCTTTCCCCGCGTGTCTCGGTATGAAATTCATACACGCATTGGGTCACGGTCACCCACGGGTATCGGCAGGTCCGATCTACCCCGTGTCAGAGCAGACCGCGCAACCTACCATCTTGGGGAAATAAAGCCTCAAACCACTGATTGAAAACACCTGTGGGGGTTGAGGCGTCAGCAGGAGGAACTCCCAGCCTCACAGGAGAGTTCATTGGAGAGACCCACAGGGGTTTGGAACTATGCAAGCCTGCCCACCCACCCCAGAGCCAGCAAAGAAGGGCTCATATTGCTTGTGGGTAGCAGGGCAAGTGCAGAGAGTAGAGCAAGCGCCATTGTTTGCTCAGGCCCCGCCCCCACAGGTAGCATCACTACACAATGAAGGCGGGGTGGGGGGGTGTTGCCCTGCCCTGAACACCTAAGGCTCCTCCCCTTAAAGTAACAGGCGCACTGAGGAAAAAAAATGGCCCAAATGAAAGAACAGATCAAAGTTCCAAAAAAAATACAACTAAGCGACGAAGAGATAGCCAACCTATCAGATGCACAGTTCAAAACACTGGTAATCAGAAAGCTCACAGGACTGGTTGAAATTTGGTTGCAATTCAATGAACAAATGAAGGGTACACTAAAGGAAATGAGGGAAAATGTGCAGGAAACCAATAGGGATGAGAAGGAAACTGGGACTCAGATCAATGGAGTCCCAGAAACTGGGACTCAGACCAGAAGGAAGAAAAAAACATCCAACCCGAAAAGAATGAAGAAACAAGAATTCAAAAAAGTGAGGAGAGGCTTAGGAACCTCCAAGACATCTTTAAATGTCCCAACATCTGAGTCATAGGGGTGCCAGAAGGAGAAGTGGAAGACCAAGGGAATGAAAACTTATTTGAACAAATAATGAAGGAGAACTTCCCCAAGCTGGTGAAGGAAATAGACTTGCAGAAATCCAGGAAGCTCAGAGAGTCCCAAAGAAGCGGGACCCAAAGAGGAACACACCAAGGCACATCATAATTACATTACCCAAGGTCAAGAATAAGGAAAAGGAGACAGTTACCTACAAAGGAATTCCCATAAGACTGTCGGCTGATTTCTCAAGAGACCTTTCAGGCAAGAAGGGGCTGGAAAGAAATATACTGAGTCATGAAAGGCAAGGACCTACATCCAAAAATACTCTATCCAGCAAAACTTTCATTTAGAATGGAAGAGCAGATAAAGTGCTTCTCAGATAAGGTCAAGTTCAAGGAGTTCATCATCACCCAGCCTTTATTATATGAAACGTTAAAGAGATTTATATAAGGCATGGAGGGATATCAACAGGAGAGTGGGAGGGGGAGAGAGGAGGAAAAAGTACAGAGAATAAATAGCATAAGCAGTAGGCAGAAAACAGACAGGGCGATGTTAAGAATAGTATAGGAAATGTAGAAGCCAAAAAACTTAGGTGTATGACTCATAGACAAAAACTAAAGGAAGGGGAATGGAGGGGTGTGGGGTGGAGGGGAATAAAGGGGGGAAAATGGGACAACTGTAATAGCTTAATCAATAAAATATATTTTAAAAAAACTGACTTTCTCTTCCATTAATGTTCAGTTGGTTATTCAGGATGATTGTTTTATAATTTAGTTGTAATTCCAGTTTGGTCCTGGGAAGAGGTGAATATAGCTTCTGCCTACTCTGCTATCATCTTGGACACTGGTTTTAGACTTCTTTTTGTTGCTTTATTTTTTTAAGATTTTATTTATTTATTTTTAGAGGGAGGGAAGGGAGGGAGAAAGAGAGGGAGAGAGACACCAATGTGTGGTTGCCTCTCGCGCACCCACTGCTGGGGATCTGGTGCACAGTCCAGGAATGTGCCTTAATTGGGAATGGAACCAGAGACCCCGTAGGCCGGCACTCAATCCACTGAGCCACACCAGCCTGGGCTGTTGTTTTTGTATTCTCCCCTAGGGACATGCTTATTGACTTTAGAGAGGGAAAGGGAGGGAAACATGGGAGAGGCTTTTCACCGCCTGCACTAGGGTTGAGGGTGATGAGTAGCTCCAGGACAGAATGCTACAGTGCCCTGGGGTTCTTACCTAAAGATTAGCAGTTTTTCAAAGGTGACTATTTCTCAAACTCTTCTCTTCCTTTGGTCAATTTCTAGAGCACTGAAATAGTTGTATTTGTTAATTTTTGGCCAGCTCTTTAGTGTCTTTTTTAGAAGAGTATTTACTGATCATACTCACCCACAGCCTTACTTCTGGTCTTGTGTTAGGCATACATTTTTTCTTTACTGTCTTAGGATGATGGAAAATTTACATGTTCTAGTGATTGATTTATCTGTTTTTTGGGGGGGGATGAGTTTTTGTTTTATGTTGGAATCAAATGTAAAAAAACAAAGTTTTTTTCAAATGCCCAGGGATCCTTGACTGTGCATTTAGATTGGAATATTAGAATGAAAAAGATACCTGGAAACTGTATTTGGGTGGCACTGATTTGATGGGAACAGTGTGCACTAGAGTGGATCGGTGGGGAACCATGAGTAAGCTGGAAGTCAGCCAAGGGCCAGAGTGAGGCCGACTTCTTTTCAGCTCACCCATACCACAATGTTTTCTAGACAATTCCTTTCCTCAAACACAGCACTTCTCCCAGTTACTTATTATTTTTTTTCTTACCCATAGTCAGATATTTAACTACAGGTACAAAGAAAGTAGCAGCTTATACAAATAGACAGAGGAAGGAGATTCAGTGCGTGTTGGACAAATCAATTGGTTGCATATTTGAACTTCACTTCTCACTCCTCACATCTGCCAGGGATGTCAGGTCATTGCTTTCACTGCAGTGCATTCTGAACAGTCTCGACTCAGGCTGTTCCCTCTCTTCTGTTAAGTGCTCGTTCACCTTGTATAAATCTGCAGGCAAGCCTCTCATCTCTTCACTGCTAAGGGTTTACATCCTCTCCCTCACCCTAACACACACCTTTATTATCTTTTTAAGGGGCTCTCTGGAGGGAGATGGGGAGACGCTGATTGGTCTTCCTAACCAAATATTTTGTGCACATATTTTTAACGGGTTGCAATGTAGTGTGTACATTCTGTCTTGGGTCTTGTCTCCACTTCTTCATTTAAGCATGTCCTACATTGCTGAACTTCGTCATAATCATTGTTTGTACTTGGTCATGATCGTATTTTTAGTGAAATAGTTTGTTGTGTTCTTATTATTACTGTAATGGTTATTATTTTAGTTCCTGCCTCCTTCTCTTTCTTCACCCTTCCTGCCACTCCACCATCATGTACACTCACCTTTCCTCAGGTAACCAGTGTTAACAATGTTGACACTTTGGGAACAGTCAGTGGTGAATTTTTTCCTCTGGTCCATCTGTCTGAGTGAAAGCTATCAAGAAGAGTTCCCCAAGAGTGGGTGACAGTATCATCAAGAGTAATTTCACATTCGCGTGTGGGTTTTCCAGGAAATGAGGTGATTTCAGCTGTGGGGGAGGCAATGTGCAGTATCTGTGCGGTGGCTCGAGCATGGGCATCTCCACCTCAGTTCCTGACTGGGAGTGAACTGTGTGCCCTGTAGCAATTCTTCTGATTTCAATGAAACAGTCTGCAGCCCTTTATCAGTCCTGGAAAATAAAGCGCCACCGCTCGTTTAACTCAGGCCTTGTCTCCACAGGTTGGAAGCATTGATGTAAGGCATAACATTCACACTCTGAAAGGGAACGCTGACAAGTTGAGACAAAGAGAAGATAATTGATAAGAGGCCCTGCAGGTAATGACACCCACCAGTTGTTTTAAGATGCATCCATCTTGCCTTTTAAGGAATTAGATTCGTCAGCAGCAAATGTTTTATGCACCCCTTCCAGTGAACGTGGCGCGCCAGGAACGCCGCGCTTTGAGGTTGACCTCTTCAGAGCTTTAGGAGCATCTTCCATTCAAAAATATTTTCTAAATAATAGGTATTGAAAAGTATATTTAAAGAATATTAAGGTTGTGACACAAACACCAAATGACAAAATTTAGGAGTTTCAAAACAGGCTTATATACTATTACTGTTCACATAGTAACTTTTTTAAAACTATATTTTATTGATTTGCTATTACAGTTGTCCCAATTTTTCTTCCTTTGACCCCCTCCACCCAGCACCCCCACTCCCTCAGGCAATCCCCACACCTTTGTTCATGTTCTTTGGTCATGTGTGTCAGTTCACTGGCTACTCCATTTCCTGTACTGTACTTCACATCCCCATGTCTATTCTGTAACCTACCGGTTTCCCCTCATCTCTTCATGCATTCCACCAAACCCTGCTACCATCCGGAAACCATCAAAACGCTCTCCATATCCATGATTCTGTCTCTATTCTTGTTTGCTCAGTTTGCTTTTTAGATTCAGTTGTTGACAGATAGGTATTTATTGCCATTTTGTTGTTCATAGTTTTGATCTTCTTTTTCTTAAATAAGTCCCTTTAATGTTTCTTTTTTTAAAAATAATTACTTTATTGTTGTTCAATTACAGTTGTCTGCATCCTCTCCCCTCCCCTCCCCCCACTCCCTCCAACCCCACCTTCCTTCCCTGCCTCCCTCCTCCCCCTTGGTTCTGTCCATGTGTCCTCCATAGTGGTTCCTGAAAACCCTTCTCCCCATTGTCCCCTCCCCGCTCCCCCCTGGCCACTGTCAGACTGTTCTTAATTTCAATGTCTCTGGTTAAGTTTTGCTTGCTCTCTGCTTTTGTTGATTATGTTCCAGTTAAAGGTGAGATCATATGGTATTTGTCCCTCACTGCCTGGCCTACTTCGCTTAGCATAATGCTCTCCAGTTCCATCCATGCTGTTGCAAAGGGTATAAGCTCCTTCTTCGTCTCTGCTGCGTAGAATTCCATTGTGTAAATGTACCACAGTTTCTTGATCTACTCATTTGTAGATGGGCACTTAGGTTGTTTCCAGCACTTGGCTATTGTGAATTGTGCTGCTATGAACATTGGAGTGCATAGGTTCTTTTGAATTGGTTTTTCAGGGTTCTTAGGGTATAATCCCAGTAGTGGAATTGCTGGGTCGAAAGGCAGTTCCATTTTCATTTTTCTGAGGAAGTTCCATACTGTTTTCCATGGTGGCTGTACCAGTCTGCATTCCCACCAACAGTGCAGTAGGGTTCCCTTTTCTCCACATCCCCTCCAAAAGTTATCTGTTGCTTTGTTGATGATGGCCATTCTGACCGGTGTGAGGTGGTGTCTCATTGTGGTTTTAATTTGCATCTCTCTGATGGCTAATGATGCTGAGCATCTTTTCATATGTCTCTGGGCCCTCTGTATGTCCTTTTTCAAGAAGTGTCTGTTCAAGTCTTTTGCCCATTTTTTAATTGGGTTTTTTGTCTTCCTGGAGTGGAGTCGTGTGAGTTCTTTATATATTTTGGAGATCAAGCCCTGTCCGAGGTATCATTGGCAAGTATGTTTTCCCATACGGTTGGTTCTCTTTTTATTTTAATACTATTTTATTTAGCCCCACAGAAGCTCTTTGTTTTGATAATGTCCCATTTGTTTATTCTTTCCTTTATGTCCCTAGCTCTAGGGGACATATCATTGAAGATGTTGCTGTGTGGAATATCTGAGATTTTCCTACCAATGTTTTCCTCTAGGACTTTTATGGTGTCATGACTTACATTTAAGTCTTTTATCCACCTTGAATTTATTTTTGTGTATGGTGTAAGTTGGTGCTTGAGTTTCATTTTTTGGAATGTAGCTGTCCAGAATTCCCAACACCATTTGTTGAAGAGGCTATTTTTATTCCATTTCACGCTTCTGCCCCCTTTGTCGAAGATTAATTGCCCATAGAGACTTGGGTTTATTTCTGGGCTCTCTATTCTGTTCCATTGGTCTATCTGTCTGTTTTTATGCCAGTACCAAGCTGTTTTGATTACAGTGGCCTTGTAATATAGTTTGATATCAGGAATTGTGATCCCTCCTGCTTTGCTCTTCTTAAGATTGCAGCTGATATTCGGGGTCGTTTATGGTTCCATATAAATTTTTGAAGTGTTTGTTCTATATCTGTGAAATATGCCATTGGTACTTTGATAGGGATTGCATTGAATCTATAAATTGCTTTGGGTAGTATGGACATTTTGATGCTGTTGATTCTTCCAATCCATGAGCGTGGTATATGTTTCCATTTGTTTGTGCCTTCCATGATTTCTTTCTTCAGTGTTCTGTAGTTTTCTGAGTACAGGTCTTTTACCTCCTTGGTTAGGTTTATTCCCAGGTATTTTATTTTTTTTTGTTGCTATATCAAATGGGATTTTTTTCCCCTGATTTCTGTTTCTGCTGTTTCACTGTTGGTATATAAAAATGCCTTTGATTTCTGGATATTGACTTTATATCCTGCTGTTTTGCCAAATTCAATTATTAGATTGAGTAGTTTTTTGGTGGAGTCTATAGGATTTTCTAAGTACATGATCATGTCGTCTGCAAACAACAACAGTTCTGTTTCCTCCTTTCCAATTTGGATGCCTTTTATTTCCTTTTTTTGTCTGATTGCTGTGGCTAAAACTTCCAGCACTATGTTGAATAGAAGTGGTGATAGTGGACACCCTTGTCTTGTTCCTGATCTTAGTGGGAAAGATTTTAGTTTTTGTCCATTGAGTATAATGTTGGCTGTAGGTTTCTCATAGATGGCGTTTATTATGTTGAGGAGTGCTCCCTCTATTCCCTCTTTGCTAAGTGTTTTTTTATCATAAATGGATGCTGTACCTTATCGAATGCTTTTTCTGCATCTATTGATATGATCATGTGATTTTTGTCTTTGCTTTTGTTTATGTGATGTATTACGTTTATTGGTTTGCGAATATTGTACCATCCTTGCATCCCTGGGATGAATCCCACTTAGTCATGATGTATGATCTTTTTCATGTATTGCTGAATGTGGTTTGCTAATATTTTGTTGAGGATTTTAGCGTCAATGTTCATCAGCGATATTGGCCTGAAGTTTTCTTTCTTTGTTGTGTCTTTTTCTGGTTTTGGGATTAGGATGATGCTGGCTTCATAAAAAGTGTTTGGGAGTCTTCCATCATTTTGGATTTTTTGGAATAGTCTGTGAAGGATAGGTGTTAGTTCTTCCTTAAATGCTTTGTAGAATTCTCCTGTGAAATCATCTGGTCCAGGGCTTTTGTGTGTCAGGAGTTTTTTGATTACTGCTTCAATTTCATCTGCTGTTATTGGTCGGTTCAGGCTTTCTGCGTCCTCTTTATTGAGTTTTGGAAGATTATCTTTTTCTAAAAATGTATCCATTTCTCCTAGGTTTTCTTATTTCTTGGCGTACAGTTCTTCATAGTAGTGTCTTACAATCCTTTGTATTTCTGTTGTGTCAGTTGTAATATCTCCTCTTTCATTTCTGATTGAGTTTATTTGGGTCCTCTCTCTTTTTTCTTGATGAGCCTGCTTAAAGGCTTGTCTATTTTGTTTATCTTTTCAAAGAACCAGCTCCTGGATTCATTGATCCTTAGAATTGTGCGTTTAGTCTCTATGTCATTTAATTCTGCTCTGATCTTGGTTATTTCCTTCCTTCTACTTGCTCTGGGTTTTCTTTGTTGTTGTTCCTCGAGTTCTTGTAGGCGTAGGGTTAGGTTGGTTGTTTGAAATGTTTCTATTTTTTTTTAGGTAGGCCTGTATCGCTATGAACTTCCCTCTCAGGACTGCCTTCTCTGTGTCCCATAAGTTTTGGGTTGTTGTAAGTTCATTTTCATTTGTTTCAAGGAACTTTTTGATTTCTTCCCTAACCTCGTCCTTGACCCATTCATTGTTTAGTAGCATGCTATTCAATCTCCATGATTTTGAGTGTTTTGGGTTTTTTTCCTTTGGGTTGGTTTCTAATTTCAGTCCTTTGTGGTCAGAGAAAATACTTGGTATGATTTCAATTTTCTCGAATTTGTTGAGGCTTGTTTTGTGTCCTATCATATGATCTATTTTTAAAAATGTTCCATGTGCATTGGAAAAGAATGTGTATTTAGCTTCTTTGGGGTGAAAGGCTCTATATATATCAGTTAAGTCCATTTCTTCTAGGGTATTGTTCAATGCCACAATATCTTTGTTGATATTTTGTTTTGAGGATCTGTCCACTTTTGACAGTAGGGTGTTGAAGTCCCCTACTATAATTGTGTTGCTATCAATATCTTTCTTGAAGTCCTCCAAGGTTTTCTTTATGTATTTGGGTGCTCCTGTGTTGGGTGTGTATATATTTACAATGTTTATGTCTTCTTGGTGGATTCTTCCCTTCAGTATTATGAAGTGTCCTTCTGGATTTCTCTTTATGGCCCTTTTTTTGAAGTCTATTTTGTCTGATATGAGTAATGCTACCCCAGCTCTTTTTTTCTTGTCCGTTTGCTTGGAAAACTTGTTTCCAGCCCTTCACTTTCAGTCTGTGTAAGTCTTTTGTCCTGAGGTGGGTCTCTTGTAGGCAGCAAATGTGTGGGTCGTGCTTTCTTATCCATTCAGCTATTCTATGTCTTTTAATTGGAGCATTTAATCCATTTACATTTAAGGTTATTATTGATAGGTATTTATTCATTGCCATCTTTTTTGTACCTGTATTCCTCTCGCTCTCTCTTTCCCTTCCTTTCCTTAAATCAGTCCCTTTAGAATCTCTTGCAGAGCTGGTTTGGTGGAGGTGTATTCTTTTAGACTTCTTTTGTCTGGGAAGCTCCTTATTTGGCCATCTATCTTGATTGAGAGCCTTGCTGGGTAGAGTAGTCTTGGTTGCAGGCCTCTGGTTCTCATTACTTGGAATATTTCTTGCCATTCTCTTCTGGCTTGGAGTGTTTCCATTGAGAAGTCAGCTGTATCCCTTGCTCCTCTTCTTCTCCTTCTGGTATCCCTATTATACAAATATTATTATGTTTCATGTTGTCCTGCATTTCCCTTAATACCTCTTTATTCCTTCTGAGTCTCTTTTCCTGTTCTTGCTCTTTCTGGGTGTTTTTTTCTACCTTGTCCTCCAGCTCGCTGATCTGATCCTCTGCCTCATTGAGCCTGCTTTTGATTCCTTCTATTGTGTTCTTTGGTTCAGATATTGTATTCTTCATTTCCCCTTGGCCCTTGTGGATAGTTTCTATTTCCTTTTTCATGTTGACATAGTTTGCAGTGAGTTTATTATAGTTTCCCTGTAGTTTCTGGTAATTTTCTGTGAGCTCATTGAGCTTCTCGAGCTCCTTGAGCTTCCTAATAACCAATGCTTTGAACTCAATATATGATAGTTGGCTTGCCTCCATTTCATTTATCATTCTTTCTGGGGCTTCCTCCTTTCCTTTCATTTGGGGATTGTTTTGTTTCTTTGTCTTCCCATTGTTTGTGAGACTCTTCTTGCTAGCCTCTGTTTCTTAAATTGATCTGTTAAGTTCTTTGGAGCAGCAAAGTTAATTTTGTGTCACTGTCTCTGTTTTTTGGGCTGACCCTTGTATGAGTCCAACTCTATTCTCTTCACAACTCCAGGTTTTAATGTCTCACCTGTGGATAAAGAAGAGAGGGGAAGGGAGAAAAAGAAAGAAAAAGAGAAAAATAAAAAAATTAAAAAATAAAAATAAAAAAAGAAGATATAAAAAGAGGAGAAGACTAGGAATACTAAATGAAAGGAAGGAAGAAGGAATTAAAAAAATAAAGAAGGACAGATAGGAAGAAGGGTGGGGAAAAACAAACAAAAAACAAACAAACAAAAAAAAACTTCTGCTGGCTGGCTTTAAAAGTGTCCGGTCAGGCCTGCTCCCCTGGTCCTCCTGTCTGCGTCAGGCTGGGAAGATATCAGCTTTCCTTTTCTCCCTTCCTGAGATGTACTCTTTGCTGCCGTCCTGCCTCCAGCCCAGTTGCTAGGAATTCTCAGCACCCCTTCTGGGCGGCCTGGCCCCCACACTGAGTCAAGAGTTTGTGAGGACTGCGGCTCCCCTCAATGGGGCTCAATGGGGCTCCTCTGCCTTTCTCCCACAGAGCCAGTTGGCTCTGCAGGACTCCGTGTGCAGGGGCTGGGTTGTCAGCTCTTTGTTTCCCGCCCTCCAGGAGTGAGCTCCCTGCACCTGTGTTCACCGTCCCCTTTTGTCCCTGGATTCAGCGCCTGCGAGCCGCCGGCTTGGGTGCCCGGTTGTGCACTGTCCCTGGTATATTTGAAGTGGGCACGTGTGACTCGCAGATCACGGGTTGCGTACCGTCCCTAGTTGCCCTTGATTGGCTTTGCAAGGCGCACCTGGCCCCGGAGCCTCTGGTTGCAAGCTGTTCCCAGCTCCTCTTGAGTGGACAGCAATAGGCCTTGGGTCTCCAGGTTAGTGCAATCTCCAATTCCTCTTTCTGGGAGTGCCAGCCGCCATAGTCCCATCCCCAGGTGCGCACCAACCTCTAGACTGTTGGGGACAGTGCCTCTCCAAATAGCCGCGGAGTGCCTATTTTGGCCACTCACACATCCCAATCCAGCTCCCTCCCAAGGATCCTGCAACAGACCCGGCTGCAGTCCTCCCTGCTCCCCCGCTGGTCCCGAGGGACCCCTTCGTTCCGAAGCAATCTCCCTACTGCCTGATCTTTCAATTTCCCCTATAATTTTGGTCACCAGTCTTCTTATATACTGGAATACAGCTGGGTGATAGCTCTGCTCCTCAGAAAATCGGCCAGATGTCTCACCAGTGGGCAGGAAGAAGCAGATCCCACTCCCTCCTATTCCGCCGCCATTTTCTCTCTTAATGTTTCGTATAATAATGGTTTGGTGATGATGAATTCCTTTAGTTTTTACTTGTCTGGGAAACTCTTTAATGCCCTTTGATTCTAAATGATAGCTTTGCTGGGTTGAGCAATTTTGGCTATAGGACCACATTTTTCATGGCTTTGAATATTTCTTGCTAGTTCCTTCTAGCCTGCAAAATTTCTTTTGAGAAATCATCTGGCAGTCTTATGGGAACTCCCCTGCAGATAACTGTTTTTGTCTTGCTGCTTTTGATATTCTCTCTTTGTCTTTAACCTTTGGCATTTTAATTATGATGTGTCTTAGAGTGGGCCTCTTTGCATCCATCTTGTTTGGAACTCTCTGTGCTTCCTAGACTTGTGTGTCTACTTCCTTCACCAAATTATGGAAGTTTTCTCTCATTTTTTCAAATAGATTTCTAATTTCTAGTTCTTTCTCTTCTACTTCTGTTACCCCTATGATGTGAATGCTAGAATGCTTGAAGTTGTCCCAGAGGCTCCTTACAATATCCTTTTTTTGGATTCTTTTTATCTCTTATTGTTTTGATCGGTTGTTTTTTGCTTCCTTATGTCCAAATTATTGATTTGATTCTAGGCTTCATCCACTCTACTGTTGTTTCCCTGTAAATTGCTCTTTATTTCAATTAGTGTATCCTTTTCTGACTGAACCTTTTTTATGCTGCTGAGGCCCTCACTAAGTTCCTTGAGCATCTTTATAACCAGTGTTTTAAACTCTGCATCTGATAGATTGTTTAACTCCATTTTGTTTAGCTCTTTTTCTGGAGTTTTGTCCTGTTCTTTCATTTGGGCCATGTTTCTTTGTCTCCTTATTTTGACAGCCTCCCTGTGTTTGTTTCCATGTATTAGGTAGAGCTTCTATGACTCCCTGTCTTGGTAGCACAGCATAATGTAGTAGGTGTCCTATAGGGTCCAATGGCACAGCCTCCCCTATCACCCAAGCCGGATACTCAAGCTGTGGCCTTCATGTGGGCTGAGTACACCCTCCTCTTATAGTTGAACCTTGGTTGCTATAGGCAGATCAATGGTAGGGATTTACCCAGGCCAGTCAGCTGCAAGGACTGGCTGTGGCCACTGACCACCAACCTCTGCCCTGTGTGGGGGATCAGCTGTGCAGGGGCAGGGTGGTCGTGCTTTAACATGGTCTGTTGAGTGTGTAGGCTCGAAGGTTTCCCAGGTGATGCAGGCCAAGGTCACTCCCTCCTGTGTTCTGCTCAGGGCCACACAGCATGAGCTATAAAGCAATCTGAGATGGTTGTTATTTGTGCTGGGCTTGGAAGTTCCAAGGCAGAGCCAAGCTGTGAACCTAGATTGGCTGCTCATGGAGTGGACCTAAGGCCACTTAACAAAAGGTATGGGAGCTGGTGGCTCAATGAGGCCAGTTGTTGCTTGTATGAGAGAACTTAGGAAGTTATGAAGCATACGCCAAGACCAGCCATTCATTGGGGAAAATCACTGTTAACAGTTTGGGTGGGCCTATAAGTTGGGTGGGGCAGAACCTCGGTGGATCTCCAGGGCAGGGCAAACAGTGTTAGCCAGGTTGATGGAGTCTCAAATATGACACCAGCCTGCTGGCTCCATGGGGAGAGGGTTCAGAAAAGTAATAATGGCCTCTGCCTACCTTTCTGTCTGGGAAAAAGCAGTCCCCCAGCTCTTGCCTTGATACAGACACTTCAGTTCCTTCCAGTATGCCACTGGTGCCTTTCAAGCTTCTACCCCAGTTCTGGATCAGAAGGAGTGAGTCTAAGTCCATGTGTGGATTCTTTAAGAGGAACTGCTTGGGACTCCAGAAGTTTCTTCCACTGACTCAATCCCCACTGGTTTTTGCAGCCAGAAGTTAATGGGGACTTATCTTCCTGGCACTGGAACCCCATATCTTGGGGGCCTAGTGTGGGACTGAGACTCCTGGTTCCCAAGAAATTCTTCCAGAATTTTTACCCACCACGTGTGGGTGTGGGACTAGCCTGTCCGCTGTCTCCACGTCTCCACCACTCCTACCAGTCTGGATGGATGTGGTTTCTTTAATTTCATAGTTGTTGGACTTCCATTCAACTCAATTTCTGACAGTTCTGAGTGATGTTTTCTCTGCAGTTTAGTTGTAACTTTGATGTGGTTGTGTGAGGAGGCAAGCCCTGTTCACCTGTGCCACCATCCTGACCAGAAGTCCTCCAGTAACTGTTTTAAATTAGTGGTAACAGGCTGCTTTGGGGATTGTGTGTCATCTTAACTTTAAATTTGCTTGTTGTTTTGGTTGGTGTCACAATTTTAATGTCAGATTTTCAAGTAAGTTTCCACGTCTCCTTTAGTTCAGGTTCATTAAAAAATGCATTTGATAAATCTAAGAGGCATAAGTAGGTCATACTGAAGTGGAGTTCTTTGCTTCTCTGGTGTTGAAAGATTACTAGCCCCTGCTTTGTAAGTGGAAGAAGTTAGATCAGGCATTTCTGTAAATTTCCGCTTTTCAGGAATTTGATTCAGATCAATATAAATCCAAATAATAAGGCATAACATTGATATAATTCTGCTCACACTCTATTCTTCCTGTACTGCTAATGCTAACCACTTGATCTTATTAGTTATCACCTCTGTAGATGTTAAGAATCACAATTCCCGCAACGGATATTTTTTCATTAAAATGACAAGTTAAACCTGATAATTATGTCATCAGAAGAATCCTCATCCAGTGTAGTTGAGTACAGGTGGACTCTGCCTTAAAACCTTCATATGGCAGTCATGTTTCATGAAGCACTGCAGTGAAGAGTTATAAAAATAAAATCTTGCTTTCTAAAGTAACACTTGTTACTTGCGTTTTAATACCACACTGGATGTTAAAGGAGCATTCAGGAGCCTGGTGCAGGAGGAGGGAGCAGGGAGAGAATAATCTACTCACCCAGCTCCCTCCCTTTCCTGACTCTTACCTGTCGTGATCTCACAGGGCAGGTCTGTGTTGCCTATACCGAATCTAGGTTTAACTTAGAAAATAAACGTGTCAGCGTCTGTCCCATGGTTGTCTTTTTCAGCACCTGTGTTAGAGAAATAAAAGGTGAGGAGAGGAGCAACTTGTTTATTGGTCGTTTCTTGTTGACTCATACAGGTGCTGACCAACCCCAAGCCCTTCATAGCTCTCATCTCCTCCCTGAGGGAACCTGCAGGCTTCCCCTTCCCGTTCTTTTATCCGTGCCTGGGCAAACACCTTTCTTTTCTAGTGTGTGTCATCTCTTATCTATATTTTTCAAGCAGTGTTGAATTTGAGAAATTTCTTATAGTTTTTATTTGGGATGATGCTATGAAGCTTTATCTTCATTTCTGGTCTTTACTTTTCCTACCTGGTGGATCCTCCCATCTCACATCATTATTAAATCATCGCAATTCTGACATGTTTACAAACCCTCGTCCTCAGCAGTAAGAGGTGATTCCACTGCCTGTGTAGTGGTTTAAAAAAGCAGAGTTGTATGTGAAGGTTTGGCCAAGTTCTCCAAATGCATTTAAACTCTACTAGTGCCCTTATTTGAATGAATTTTTAAAATCATTATTATTATTCATATAATACTAGTTATGATTTCTATTTGATAAGAGTGACATTTTTAAACAGAAATTCAGAGAAAGCTTTCTAAATGCACAGGAAGCTATTCAAATAAACAAATTGTAATTTACTATATACCTGCACTACACAAAATTTTTTTTGCAGGGAAACAAACCATTCTCTTTAAATATTATAGGCCAGTCCAGCTTCATGCAAATTCATTTAGAGTAGTTTGAGGTTTAGGTATTTGATAAAGCTGGTAGCGGATCTAACTCATGTATTCCGTGTCCTTCAATGAACAGTGATGGTCTGGTGACTGCCTGGAAACAGATGATGAAATTTTACTTGATGTTTCTGCTGCATCAGCCAATTCTATAAACAGCTTTCTAATGGGGTACAATATATATTTTTAGTAGTTTACTGTAACATTAAGAGATAATATGTATTGAATGCTTTCTATATGCCAGTGACTTTTCTAAGTACTGTCTATGGATTATCTCACATAATACTCATAGCACCTCTTTAATGACCTCACTGTATTGTAGATGCCACAGAGGCACAGGAAGGGAGTGATGCACAACTAGTAAGTGATGGAGCTGGGATTCAGGCAAAGTAGTGTGACTGCAGAGCTCGAACTCTAAGTCCTCACTAACTCAAAATGCGGTTCCCAGGCCTGCTGTGTCACTGGTACCTGGGGATTAACTACAAGTGCAGAATCTCAGGTCCCACCCCGGACATACTGAAGATCTACATTTTTAGCAAGATCCCCAGGTTATTGGTACCTTAAAGTTTGAGAAGCACAGCTCTAAACTACTCTGCAATTCTGCCCTTACTGTAGGGTTGGGTGGATTCTTCAAGTTCTTGAGGTCCCCAAAATGTCTTGAGGTTCTTTCCTTGCCATCTTTCAGGAGAATAACCTTTGTACCTTACCTGGAAAAGCAACCATGAAACATGACCAAGCAAGAGAGCTGCTGATGCGTCATCCAGAAGTTACCTGAGGACCTGATGGCATCCCCAGAAAATTTTAAACTGCAGACAAAGAGTATCTGTCAGATTGTCACTACTTAATTTCATACCAGCGAAATTTGGAAGTCTTCTCAACTGACAGTCTTGCAGAGTCAGAAACTGGTTTATGACTTGCCATGTTCCTTAACCTTTGTGTTCTTTCTGTTTTCATAGAGCGTGTACTGCGACCTTGTTTACCTGATTGCTGGTTAACATGGTATAGGCCTCACTTTAGAAGCCCATCTGCATCACCCCCACCTAAGATGAGAGTCAACAGTTTGACTGGATTGGCTTGTCAGGACTAGATGTTTGAGTGGGATACAACAATTCCATAGCAAGAAGAAGATGTTTTAAGATTCCAGGCTATCCCTGCTTTGGAAGAATTAGCTAAGAACCTCTCTGTTCCAGTCTCAGGTCCCATTCCCTGGTCCCTCTTAGATCAGATAGGGAGAGACTTCCACACCCTACACAGGCAGGGACCTCAACCCTTGTCAGCAGAAAGCAGTTACTGAAGAGAAAGAAACCCTCCTCCCTCATCACCCTTAAAAGATTTTAGGGATGGTAGTCTCTGAGGGGGGAATGAGGCAGGATAGTAAGAAGCCAGGAAAATTCCTTGGCAAGTAGAATAGGGAAACTGAGACAGACAGCTGAACACAATGGCTGAGCAATTTATAGCAAGGTAGGTTCAGGTGGTCAGCAGGGTGGAAGACCTGGACTGCCTGGCAGGGGGCAAAACTGAGATAACAAGGACCCCATCCCCAGGGTAACCTCTCCTCCCCTGGCGACAACATCTAGGCCTAAGTTGTGTTTTGGCTCCAGGCCCAGAAAAGCAGCAAGATCCGGTGGCCAACATAAGTAGGTCACACTGAACCAGTACTAGCTACAAAGATTAAGACCCCCTGCCCTGCCACTGACCAATCAGTGAAGACCATAACCTGGAAAGGGCACAGTGGGAGAACTGATGCATATTCTGCTGAAAACCTCCCCCCGAGACCTCTCCTAATATTTAAACCTGCAAGCGAGAGGTAAAAGCCTCAAGACGAAGGACCCAGCCAGCCCGTGCTCTCCCTCTGGGGAGCAGCCAGCAACATTCGCTTTCCCTTCTTCTCCCCCCACTTCTTTCTTCACAGGCACGTGTGTCCTAAACTCTAAGGCAATAGGCAACTGGCAGCTTGTCCTGGGCTGATCCCCTGAACCCGTCCCTAAAGCTCCGTTTTCTCTGACTTCTGGGGTGGGGTCAGAGAGGGCATTCATCCTTCCGCATTAGGCCTCAGAGGAGGCAGGACATCTCCCGCAGGGCTGGCTATAACGGCTTGTGACCACCCGGCCTTTGGAGGAACCCATGGGAGACATCTGGGCTTTCCTACTCAATCTGTCCCGTGGGTGCTTGGGGTCAAGGTCCAGAGGCCCAGGACTGCACTTGTGTGAAGTGAGGATGCTCTTGGTCTTCAAGGGCCTAAGGATGAGTGGTAGATCTCCCCTTTTATCAGGGCTGTCCTGGTCCTTCTGTTCGCCGTTCCATACCTGATGGTTTTTGTTCTTTGCCATGCCTTTTGTGGACTCTTCCTGGACTTTCACCTCCACCTCCTTTGGTCAAGGACATGGGATGTTATTAGATGGGCCCAGCTTCACAGCCTTGAATCCCTGCTCAGGTGGTGAAGGCAGGGGAGAAAATCTTTGCCTTGGAGGGGGGATAGAGACCGTTCTTGAGGGTCCAAACACCCTAGAATTTCAAGCAGACAACATGGGCTTCTTTGGAAGGTCCTTTCATTTCACCAAGGGGAGGATCCCCATAGGGAAGTGTGTCATCTGTGGAAGAGGATGCCACCTTCTCGGTGTGATGTAAAAGCCAGAAGCTACAGGCGCACAATTTTGGTGGGACAGCCTGTGACCAGGGCTCATAGCAAGTGTAGGTGCAGCGGGGTGGTCCCAGCCAGGTGGGGCATCATCGCAATGGATGGGGAAAACCACTGGATGGCGGCCACTGGGCAAGGGACGGTGGTGGCTCCAGCGGCAAACTCGTAGATGAAACTTAGAAAACACATTGCCCATCTAGAGCCAGTTGTGCGCCAAGCAAACTGAGAATAGAGCAGAAATGAGAGAGCTTCTCCTTCATTTCCTATTCTTCTGGGGCTCTAGCACGCACTGAATGAACTATAGCTAGGAGTTCTGTCTATGGAAATGCCAATGGAGAAAGCTGCATGAGTCCAGAGTGTGGGAAGAGAGGTCAAAGGGCAGGTGTTGGGCCCCAATGCCTGGGCAATCCCTTCATGACTTCCTAGCCCCTGGGGCCTCCAGCAGCTGGCCCTCCATGAGGGGTGTGTTCCTGGATACCAAGGCCCCATCTGTCAGACCTCACTCTGCCTGGCCACAGGGTCTGCAGGTGCTTTAGCTTCTTACCCACAGTCCAAGAGGCCAGAGCCTGCTCAGTGCCAGCGCTGGAGCCAGCCAGATCTTGCCCGGATGTGGCCCACCTCCTCTGGGACCTCCCCAGCTTCTCTCTGAGGCCCAAAGTCAGGTGCACTTTCTCTGTGGTTCACCAGCCAGGCGAAAGGTTCTGAGGAGTGGACATGGGGCCCTGACCTGACTGGGTGCTGTGCCCCACGACATCCCAGAGAAGAGCTAGCAACTTGTAGGGATTGAAACCAAATATGCGGAATTATTGATGCATAAAAAGTGAGTCTTTTCCCCAGTTGCCTTCTTTGGGGGGAGGTAACTTTGCCCTTGTCGGGCAATGGAGAGGACACAGGGGAAGTATGCCTGCAGTGGCTTCCTTGTCTTACAAAGCTGACACAGCAGTCAGAATCCTTTGAAAATGCCCAGAGGACACAATCAGTTGCATCTACTGACTTGTCCTTTTCACTTTCACTAGACTAGTTCATGAATTAAATGGTTGAAGTGGCCTTTGCTTTGGGGACTTAAAACCTTCCAAGTACATGGTCTTCTTTGATTTCAGCCCAGCAATGAATTTTTGGTCACATAATATTAAGTTAAAACCCATCTGCTTTTGAATGTAACTGGCACCAGAAATGAAGGCGTTGGTGGCAGCAGCAGGAGCAGCTGCATCAGTGGGTTCCCTGTGCCTCACATTCCTCAGAGCAGCCACTGCGCCACCCCCGCCCCCACTTTCATGGCTTGGGGGACTCAGGCCACCAGCCCAGACCTCTGGCTGCTGGAGGCAACTTAACTCCTGCCAGCTACTGGTGTTGCAGCTACTCCAGACTCATCGCCATCGCGAGGGTGTCACACCCTGGGTAGTGAAAACACATGGCAGTGGGCTGGAGTACCTTTTATGGAGAGGCAGACGAAGGGAGGGAGGAAGGGGCTTGCGGGAAGTGCCCTAAGCAGCGAGGCCGTGGCGTGGAGCAAGTGCTTCTTGGGCACCATGCCCAGATGTGCCCCAGCCTTGAGGAGCAGCTTCCTCATAAAGTGTCCTCACTGGTTCCCCACCATGGACCATCTCCTGAAGGCTCCCTGTACAGAAAGATGAAGGAGCACTGGTAAGCATAACTCCATGGGACACTCGGCATAACTTTTCAAAATGCTTTAATTTTAGAAACAGTATTTCCGTAACAAATGGTGAGAGAAAGGCACCAACCAGCATCGGAGCACCATCACCATCCGTCTGTGCACCAGGCACCAGGCATGTGCCGTCACATGCCCCACGTCAGTAGCAGGGCAGACTGAGACTTCGGAAGGGTTGGGCACATCCTCCTCCTCCAGGTCAGCACTGCAGCAAGACTCCACGAGCTGAGCCGTTCAAGCCCCCACTGCTGGTTCACACGGGGCAGATGTTAACTCCTCCGTACAGGCCCCGATGGGGTAACCCCAGACTCAGGACCCCACGGCCTCTGAAGGATCCACAGTCCTGTGTATGTGCACGACTCTTTGTTGAACACCATGTGGAGCCGAGAAGTAATTAAGACCTTGCCTAATTGAAAACTTTAATAATGTGCTGTATCATTTGCGACTAGTTTCCAATATATTAAATTTTACTTTTTGTGGAGATTGAAATTTCTTTAAAAACAAACATGTAAGTTGTTCACAGCACTTAGATTGTGTGAGTAATACAATTCATGAAATGATTACTGATTTTGTTAACAAACGGCCCCTCCCTCCCTCCCTCTGTGTGAAACACAGGGTTCCGGGCCTGTCTGTGGTTCTCTCTGGTGGTGGTGGGAGGGAAAGGGGAGGAGAAGGAGCTGGAACACAGCAGGTCGGCCTCCAGGACCCCAAAGGGAAGACACACAGCACACAGGGAGGACACCAGCCCCTGTAAGCATTGCCTGCCACCGAGACAGGGACAGTCCCTCCTACACAGACTGGCTCCGCACTGAGACTCATTGCCTTTGTTTTCTAAATATTCCAGTTTGCTACTAAAGTTCATCTCAAAGCGTGCTTTCTCTGGGGACTGGTACTATTTGCATTACTCTGTTCCTCTCTTTTCACAGCCTTGCTGGGCTTCATACTGCTTTTCTGGCAGTGACTCAGCATGGTCAAAAACATGGAGGAGCTGCAGACAGGTCCTCACACACTCTGGGCAACACCCACACTCCTGATGACTGTTACACAGTTGGTCCACCTAGAGGCAGGGACAGCATGATCTGTTCCTGCCCTCTTCTAGCCTAAAGTACACAGTTTTAGATTTGCTGATGCTTCACGCACGGCCACTGGTTCCTGACCCACCTGTCCTCTATTCCGCGTCTCGGTCTCCAGCAAAGTCCAGCACCCGTACTGCTCCAGCCTGACCCACCTCCTGCATTGTGCAGACTTTTGCTTGTCCAGAGCAGAGGACTAAGCACTTACCTCCATGGTTCCCCGACTTCCAGAGGGCTTGGTTAAGGAACGGAGTCAGACTGTGATGGTCATCGTTGGGGAGGGACATTGAGGGATGGAGTCATTGGAAATGCCCTTTGTATCCCAGGAAGACATCACCTGGTTGCTCTGACTGGGACCCTGCCCTTATCTGAGCCTCGCCTTCTGAGCAGGTGTGGAGAGAGCATTCTCAGTCTAGAAGAGTGTCTTCCATCACAGCGTCCTCGCTCGGGAGGCACAGGGCTGTCTGGGTTCTGTCTGAGAAACAAGCGAGCTCTGCAGATCCGCCTTAGCCTTCGTCCCTGGAGTACCTGTAGAAACTGTGTTACGGTGGGGCGCGCTCATTTGCTTGTTGTCATGGAGGTTACTGCTTGGGTTAAGTTTCTTAGGTGACTTGTATTCCTTTTTAAGTCTATCAGGTTAAGCCTGATCTCATTCTCTCCATTCATTTCTATAAAGGCTCTACCCTTTCTCTCTAGGTACTGAGGAAAACCTTGCTCTGCTCTGGTTGGGAAGTTTCCCTGATGTTTTGTTTCATTACTATCTGGGGGTTAGCTGGTAACTGATGTAGTGTGTGAGCTTGGAATACTTGCAATTAATGACAAATGATAGAAACCAGAGGAAATGGACCAGTAATTAGGGATGAAGACTCTGTGTTTTTAACTTTGAGGCAGGTGGGGGTTGCCCTAAAGTCAGGGTAGAAGAGTAACTTGTATAACATGTCATTCAGTCAGGTGTGAGCACTAGGCAGGCTTCAGCACCAAGCTCACCGCTCACGTCTGTGTGGCTTTAAGCAGGTTACCAGACGTCTCTGTGCCTCACGGGCCCCTTTGTCTCCAGCATAGACAAGTGGAGACCAGCGGTCTCCAGCACAGACTAGAGAAGCACAGGAAGCACTAATACTGCCCTTCACAGGCTGCTGCAAGTGCAAAATGAGGTGGTTTTTGTAAAGCACTCAGAACAGTAACTAGCACCGAATAATAACTTTGAAATTTTTTCTGCTGACTACACATGGTCTCAGTTGCCTGTTCGGTTTGACGTATGGAGAGGACAGAAGAGTCTCTTAACGAGGAGCCAGCATGACGTGCTGTAAGTCTTACTCCGTGGGCTCTGAGTCCCATGAACCCACGCTATACTAGGAACCACCATGGACACTGACACCTTTTGTGCAGCTCCTTTTCCTCTCCGGGTTTTGACTTGACCATCTGTGGCTTCTAGTTCTAGGTGTCTGAGTGGGTGTTGGGTGATGTTATGGCAGCAGGAGATTCATTTTTATGTTCTGGAGTTTTAGGAAGACTCTTGTCCAGGACTAGAGGGGAGAGAGAGGTCCTCCCCAAAGGTCGAATGGAGATTGTGCTTGGGTGATGAAGTCTGAAAATTCCGATTCTCAGCATTGCTCTGCTGTGGTCTCTCCCATGGAGAGCCAGAGGTGGGATGTGGGACAACTAGGAACTGTCCTGACACGCAGCTGGGATACTTTCCAGAGACACAGAGGCTTATATATCTTGAAATTGAAAAAAATGATATGGAGTAGGCAGTTTTGTGCCGAGAAATTGCTAGCTGTGACTCCAGACAGCAAGGCACCCTGTAAGTTAAGTTTTCGGTTTCTCTGATATATAAAGGAAGAGAATGATGAACAAGGTGCTGAGAAACCTTACAGAAATATTTGTAAATCCTCCTTTCTCCATTTTCATATGTGCAATGTAGAGTTGATGGCTGGAGCCCTTGCAGGCATATTTAACCTTGAAGCAACCTGGAAGATGAAAGCTGCACAATATAGTTGGTGAGCATTCAGGGTACCTGATGGTCATGCAGGTGACCTGAGCTACTGTCCTCCAGCTTCTTTGACGTGAGAGTGATAAGCTTCCATCTTCTTGACAGCACTGATTTGGGTTTTATGCTTAGGAAGCTGAACCTAATCAGACCTTTCAAGAAGGTTTTCTGATTTTTCTTACTTAAAATGATTATATATAAGCTTTAATAAAGCTGTTGACGTTAGTAACCCCAACCTCTGGGAGAATGTGACCTGAGGCAGTCTGTGCTGATACCAACATAACAGAGAAATAAGTGAACTAACAGTGAGCAGATGAATACATTTATTGATCAAACATATGATACTGAACACTGGCTGTGGCTACAGTCAGTGGAGAAGGGAGGTCCTGTTCTGCTTACAACACACTGGAAGGCCCTCTTGTGGAGGAGGAGGCTGTGCAGTGGGTTGCCTGCACCTCTGCGATTTCTTATTTCATCTGTGGTTAAGATCACAGGAGAGAAAGATTTATGCAGATAACCACAAGAAAGATCTCTAGGCAGTATTTCTTTAACATGAGACCAGTAGAAAGCGGTGGTTAAAAATGACTTTTGTAGTCAAATGAACTGCATTCAAACCCTGTCAGCCACTTATTAACTATTTTACCTTGAGTGAGTTATGTAGGTTTCCTGAGGCTCAGTCTCATCATCTGTAAAGTAGAAATAACAAAAAAATGACCACTAGATTTTCATGAGAAAAACTGAAATAATACATGCAAATGTTGTTCCTGATACAATACTTGTTGGGGAGGTCATGAAAGAATTCACAGTGAGAGGGAAATATAGAGTGATGTTTATTCACTTTCCAAGGGAGGAAAGGGGCTAGGCATGGAGAAATGGAGAAATGCACCAGCCCTGAGGGGTTAGGGCTTTAATTTTTATTGGATGATAAAGGGTGAAGGGGTTATAGTTGGGTAATGGGCAATTGTAGAAAAAGAGGTTCTGTTGGTCTTGCGCAAGCTGCAGCCTGTTTCAATGTTATCTTTGGGTGCAGAGTCCAGGCTCTGCAGTCTGGCATGTCCTGTTTTGCAAGTTCTTGGAACCTTTGTGCCTTCAGGGCAGTTCCAGTAATTTTCTAGTCCTGAGGATAGAGGCTCATAAAACAAGAGTCAATCATGCTTTGTGGGGTCTAGCTAGATCTGGCAAAGAGGGCCTGAAAAAAAGGCCTTTTTTCTTTTTAAAACTGAGCAGATGGTAGTTTATACTTTATTCCTTCCTGCTTTCCTTCCTTCCATGACCCATCAGCAGGTATTAAAGGAGCTTTTACTCTGTGCCATGCAATACAATAAGTGGTGATGAAGTATAAATAGAATTACTTGGTCCAAGTGTTTGGGGTGGATTTTTCTGTGTCTTGATTGGGATGGTAGTTGTCCACCAGCCTATATTTATGAAAACTCATCAAACTGTATATTAAAATGGGTGATCTTTGTTTCTGTAAATTATGCCTCATTAAAACTGTAAAAATACATGTGGGTCCATATGATGATACCAGAATGGTGTAGGAAAACAGACATTAAGCAAATAATTGCATGAGTATAAAAATAGAATTGTGAGAACGATTGGGAAGGAAGAGAAAAGGCAACAAGAGAATGCTTCAGAACGACTGAACCCTCACTGGGAGGCATGCTGGGCAAAGAACAGTTCCCTGAACATGTTCCCTGACACATGGTGGTGGTCAGCCTGGTCATCGCTATCCTCTTACAGACACTGGCCCTCTTACTGACACTGGACAGGATAGTTCATGGTCACACCACTGAGCTGTGCCTGACCCCTCTCCATCTGGACACACAACCAGCGTGAGGCAGTGATGGATGTGTTGCCCTCGGTGCCCTCAGTCTGCCCCCTCCAATGGCAGTGCCCGTAGCACACCATTCTGGATTCATGTACGATTCTGGATTGGTATAATGAGACTTTCACTGGATTTATGGCCAAGCTCTTTGTTCAGAAATAAAGAGAAGATGATCCAATCATAAATCAGTAGCAACTATGATTTGGTCTCCTTGGCATCTAGTCTAATCAATTAAAAGTAATGAGAGTTTCCATCTGTCTCAGTACATCCACATAATTAGTCAAGTCATCAGGTAATTGTGCACAGATTAGTATTTTCAGGCTACTTCATACCAGTCACTTGGGCATGAATCAGTGGCTATGCTTTCATGTCTGCAAGGCATTGTAAAGATGACAATGTGGTTAGCTCCTAATGAAAGAAGAATGAAGGCTTGTTTCAGTAGAAAAAATGTTGCAAAAATATAATTTGATGTATAAGGCCTGCATTTTCAGATTAACCAAATGGGAAACCATATGGGAAAATCAAACTGGAAAAATAAAAGCTTATAATGTAAAATTGGGAGTAGAGAAATATAAGTATAGGAAAGGTAAATACATTTGAAAAGTAAGAAGAGGAGAATAGAAAGACTGATAAAGAAGGAACTAGAATAATTTAATAGTACTCTTTATGAGAGACATAGTATGAAAGATAGCTTATCACAACTGATTTTAATTTGTTAGTGAAATGTTATATGTTTAAAAGATTTTCAGATCATTGGAGAATATGGCCCTGAATTATGACTTGGGTCTTATATTTAAGTCTTTAATCCATTTTGAGCTAGTTCTTGTATATGGTGTAAGAAGATGGTCTAGTTTCTTTTTTTTTATGGGGGGCATGTGTCTGTCGATTTTTATGAGAAAAACTGAAATAATACATACAAATACTGCTCCTGATACAATTTTTCCAATGCCATTTATTGAATGTGACCATGAATTATAATCTGTTTGCTTACATCTACTTGAGGTTTTTCTAGAATAACTCCTTTATAGTTGCTTTCAGGTAGTTGCTATAATTATACAATAAACCTGACAGAGTCCTGAGCTCACAGACTGCGTAGGGACAAATGGTTTATGGCAGTCAGGAGAAGAAAAACGCATATAATGATTATCATACAGCTTTAGGATGCAGTGACACAGGACACTTTTGCTGCTTAGAATCAAATGAAACAGGGCATTAAATTAAAAATAAAAATAAATTATTCAGATAGGTGAAAAGGCCTTTAAATGTGAAGTTTTGTGTTGATGGTGAGCCTGTTGTGGCTTTGATGAGATGTGAGAGGCAGGAAGCCAATGAGAAGTGCTGTCCAGGCTAAACTGGGAGCAGAAAGAGTTCTGAGCAAAGTCAGGGGCTGATCCCCAGACTTGGCTTCCTCCATCTCTGCTCACCCCGCCACCCCCCAGAGTCATACACACCTGTATGACCACCTGCACGTGTGGGAGAGCTCTGCAGTGGAGTTCTTTGTGCTGGTAGGATTCTAGGCACATGCATATGGGAGATATATACTTACTTACATTATAAATGATATATATTATAAATGTAAATTATAGACTCTGTGTGTACTACATAAATTATATAATCTATATATACTACATAAATATAAGAGGTTTACCTGTCATCTACTTTTTATTTCTTTGCAATACCTTTCTCAAGATTAGAATCCAGATTTGAGAAGGATGCAACAGGGATGCATATTTACACATGTATTTAATCAAAAAGAAACTAAGCAGGCTTTTTAAATAAAAAAGTACATTATATAATGATGTTACATATCAGGGTCCAGAAGTTGCTGTGGATACGTGTTGCAGGTCTCACAAAGGGGCCGTTGTTAATGCTGGAAGACGGGACAGGTAAACCTACTGATCGGTAAGTTTGGATCTCATTGTTAATTTTTTGCAAATTAAGAATAATACACATGCTTTCTTTTTTAAAAGAAAAGGATCATTTTCACTCAGTTCCAAGATTTATCAAAAAGTGGTATAAATTATAAGTTATATCTGTTCTATAAATTTCGCAGTTGACCCTTGAACAACCCTGCGTTCAAACTGCGATGGCCTTCTTATGCGCAGATTTGTTTTTTCAGTAAATACTGTACAGGTTTTGACTAGCAATAGCGAATCCACAGATGTGGAGAGCTGACTGTGTGCATTGATTAATGCCACTGTACACAGGCGACTTGAGCATCCGTGGGTTTTGGTGTTCACAGAGGATCCTAGAACCTATTTCCCACAGATGCTGAAGGAAGATTTAGGCTTGGGGAGTCAGAAGTTATACATGGATGTCTGACAGCAACAGGGGTCCGCACTCCTAACCACCACATTGTTCAAGTCTCAGCTACACACTATGCATGTTTTTAGCCTGTGTGTTAATAAGACAGGCAATGTTGTATAGTTTCTGTGCACTCTGCTTTATCGCTGACCTCGTGGAAATTCCTTCACACAGGCTGGTCAGACTCTCATTGTTTTTACTCCCCATCTTTGTCAGGATATAATTGATATATAACATGTGTGTTTAAGCTGTGTAATGTGGAGATTTGGTACACATATCTACTGCAAATTGATCACCACAAGAAGCATAGGTAAAGCTCCATCACCTCCCCTAGTTACCCTTTCTTGCTCCTTTTTGTGGTGACAGAAGCCCTCCTGTTCCCCCCAAGCTCTGACCAGCAGGGAAGCCCCGGTGAACTACCCTCATGGAGCAGTGATCCCAGCATGCAGCGAGCTACCAGCAAACCCTCCTGATGTTTCCTGTGCGCTGGTTTCAGTTAAGGCCCCCTTGTTGGAGGACAGTGATAATTCTGAGTCTGTCTGTGGAAGGACCCATGTGTCACAGCCTCTGCAGCTTCTTATTCTTCCTCCTCCTGCTCTGGGAACATTTTAGGAACTCAGGGCGCACAGGGAAGGTTTGCTCACTGAGTATCCATTGATCTTTTGGGTAATGTGTTCACAATTTGTAGGGTCATGAAACAGATAGTTCCTGCCTGCCTCATCCTTCACCTTAAAGTTAAATAATTTCTGAAATTCCCACAGGCTGCATGAGAGGTGTCACATGGAAACCAGAAGTTTGCATTTGAGAGGTACTATGGGAGGTGTGCTTCCTCTTTCACATTTTTTTCTCCTGAAATGCATCTGAGCCAAGAAGCCAATCACAGTTCTCCATCCCCACCTCCCTTATCACCAGATCAACCTTCTTCCGCTTAGAACAGAACATGTGTTCCTTTCACTGACCCTGAATTTTACTAAGAAGCATTGCTCTAGGTGCAAACAAAGGGAAGCAAAACAGAGGAATAATTAAAAAAGTATCATTTATGGCAGAGAGTCCCAAGAGAGCTTATGCAGGAAATACTGAAGGCGGCGTTGCCTGTATTTCTCGAGATGACAGACATGCCTTCTCCCTCTCATCGGGTTACCTCGCCTCTGTTTCCCATCTCTCTGTTGATATCTTTTCCAGTTAGCATCCAGGCTTGGCAAGGTGTTACAAGGATACATTTTTAACAAATTTAGTAAAAAAGAAATAAAGCAGTGTTTTCAAATGAAAATCTAATTAGCCTAGCCTGGTTGGTTTAAAAATGAGGATTAGCTCATGGAGTTACATGGGTGAAGTTTTTTCAAAATTGAATAAAGCAAACCTAGAGCTCTAAAATTTGATAGACATGTAAGGCAAAAACATGGTAAACAATACACAGTAACATATTCCTTTGAACTAGCTAAACCAATAAAAAAAATTGGCTGATATAAACTTAAAAATGTGCAAACATCTACTTTTCCAAATTCTGTTAGGGGCTGTATGAACACAAGTTATTGCTGTTCTCATTTACTCCCAGATAATCATCATTTTGGGAAGAAAATTGCTGGGTTTTGGTTCATGACATGGCTTCTGAGCTAGGACTATCACTTAACCTACTAAAAAAATGCTGCATCTACATTATTTACTACATTGGAAAAACAAACAAACCCAACAATAACAACACACACACACAAACAAAACAAAACAAAACAAAACACCTTTCACCATGTGACCCCAGTGTGCTTATAGGCTTATTTTCTCCCGTTATCTCTAAAAACATGATGCTTTCATGGAGTGAAGTTCTCATAATTTGTGGGACAAACCAGTTCTTTTTTCATTCAGTTCTATGTCTTTTTAGGTGATTCTTACTTTCTTGGAACATCCTTCTCACCACCTTCCTCATCTGGAGATTTCCACTGCATTTTTTAAGGCTCGGCTCAGCACTTTTTTCCACCTCACTTATTAGAACCCAACTATTGGCATGTGGGAGGATCTGCATTGCAAGTCCCACGTTGTCCGCTCTGCCTCAGGCACCATAGACGGTGGGGTCGTGAGGAAGCTGAGGGGCTCTCAGTGCTCACTGAAGCTGAACAACCTTTTCTCAGTGAGGAGATCTGTCTTTGCTCTCACCGTCTCTGTCTGAGCACAGGCGTATTCTGTGCATAATGGATTAGGGCCAACATGTTTGAAAGGGGAAATTTTAGAGTAGTTCAACCTCCATTTGTTAGAACTTTGCTTTAATGGGTAGTTTTTCAAGACTGCAGGGTTAGGTGCCGGTCAAGATGGTGGTGTAGGTAAATGTGACTCAAATATTCCCACTGTGACAGGAATTCTTTTCATCCGCATGATAAAAACGTAACCCCCTGGGAATTTCCACGTCTTGAGCTCAGCTCCGTGGAAATTAACACTCCCGTGCGGGCCTGCGTAAAAATCATGCTCTTGGAAAAAGGAATTCCTTTAAGGGAAATTGGATTAACTTACTTCCTAGGACTTGTTAACTTGCTGGGACCCTTCCCCTGGAACCAAGGGATTATGCTAATGGTTGCCCAGAACATCTTGCATAGCTAATGAATAGCCATTCCCATTTTGCTGTGTCCTGAGCTTCCCAATAAAAACCCGGCTAAGCCACGCTCGAGGCTTTTTTCCTGGGATGAGAGGAATCAAGCCACGTGGCCCCGGATTCCTTCCCCCCCGCGTGTCTCAGTGTGAGATTATTTCACGCATTCGGTTACGGTCACCCACGGGTTTCGGCTGGGACGAGATCCCCACGACATCCCACAAACACATCAAAATTACAACAAATTACAGAACAACTGTCTTTCAGAACCACCTGAAATTTGGCTGAACATAAATCCTACAACTAAGGGGATAAAGAAGGAGCTACACTGAGAATGGTAGGGGCAGAGGCTCAGAATGGGCTGGCCCCGTATTCACATGTGTTAGATAAAAATGGGGAAGAAACCCTGGCTGGTGTGGCTCAGTGGATTGAGTGCCATACTGTGAAGCAAAGGGTCACTGGTTCAATTCCCACTCAGGGCACATGCCTGGTTACAGGCCAGGTCCCCAGTAGAAGGTGCATGACAGGCAGCCACACATTGATGTTTTTCTCCCTCTCTTTCTCTCTCCCTTCCCTTCTCTCTAAAAGTAAGTAAATAAAATCTTTTTTAAAAAATGGGGAAGAATATCTCAACTGAGGAGCAAGGGGTTCCACCCCCAAACCAGAACTCCTGCCCAGGGTTCTAGTGCCAGGAAGAGATCCCTGTAACTTCTGGCTATAAAAACCAGCTCAGATTGTGGTTGAATGAGACCACGGGGCTGCTAGGGTCCCAGGTAGTTCCTCTGAAAGGGCCTGCACACAAACTTACTTGGACTTTGAGTTTTGGCACTGGGTTATCAGGAACATTTTGGAGAGGAACTGAATAATCTGGCATCAGGACAAGAGCTGGAGGGGCATCTGTCTCCCAGACAGAGTGAAAGCAGTCCTACGTGGGAAATTAATAGCATTTAGGTTTATCTCAAGAAACAAAAAAACTCAAACAATCTGACTTTACACTTAAAGGAATTTGGAAAAGAACAACAAACAAGGCCCAAAGTGGATAGAAGGGAGGAAATAATAAGGATAAGAGCAGAAATAAATGAAATAGAGTGTAAAGAAACAATAGTATAGATCAATGAGTCCAACAGTTGGTTCTCGAAAAGATAAACAAGACTAACAAACTTTTAACCAGACTCATCAAGAATAAATAGGGAGGACCCAAAATAAATACAATCAGAAATGAAAGAGGAGAAATAAAAACTGACACCAAAGGAATACAAAGGATTGTAAGAAAATATTATGAACAACAATATGCCAACAAATTGGACAACCTGGAAATGAATAAATTCCTAGAAACATACAATCTTCCAAAACTAAATCAGGAAGAATCAGAGAATCTGAATAGATTTACTACACCTAGTGAAACTGAAGCAGTAATAAAAAAAAAAAAAACTCCCTAAAAACAAAAGTCCTGAACCAGATGACCTCATAGTGAATTTTATCAAACATTCTGAAAACTAACACCACTCCTTCTCAAACTATTCAAAAAAATTCAAGAGGAGAGAAGGCTACCAAGTTCATTTTATGAGGCCAGTATGATCCTAATTCCAAAACCAGATAAAGACACTACAAAAAAGGAAAATTATAGGCCAGTATCCCTAATGAACTTAGATGCTAAAATCCTCAACAAAATATTAACAAACCAAATACAGCAATACATCAAAAAGATCATACACCACAATCAAATGACACTTATTCCGGGGATGCAAGATTGGTATGATATTCACAAATCAATAAACATGACACACCACATAAACAAAATTAAGAGTAAAAACCACATGATCATATCAATAGAAGCAGAAAAATCATTTGATAAAATCCAGCACCCATTTATAAATAAAAACTCTCATCAAAGTGGGAATAGAGAGAACATACCTAAATGTAATAAAGGCCATATATGACAAACCCATTGCCAGCATCATACTCAATGAGCAAAAACTACCAGAGTTCTCCTTAAGATCAGGAACAAGATAGGAATGTCTGCTTTCACCTCTCTCATTCAACATAGTACTGGAAGTTCTCACCACAGCAATCAGACAAGAAGAAGAAATAAAAGGTATCCAAATTGGAAAGGAAGAAGTAAAACTCATTATTTGCAGATGACATGATACTGCACATAGAGAACTCCAAAGATTTCACCAAGAAACTACTGTAACTGATAAACGAATTCAGTAAAGTATCAGGATACAAAAACAATATTCAGAAATTAGTTGCATTTTTATGCAAGTAACAATCAGAAAGGAAAATTAAGAAAATAATCCCATTCATCATTGCTTTAAAAATAATAAAATACCTAGGAATAAATTTAACCAAGAATGTAAAAGACCTGTAATTGGAAAATTATAAGACACTGAAGAAAGAAATTGAAGAAGATACAAGTAAGTGGAAGCACATACCGTTTCATGAATAGGAAGACTTAACGTCATTAAAATGTCTGTACTACCCAAAGCAATTTATAATTTCAGCACAATTCTTATCAAGATACCAATGATGTATTTCACATAACTAGAAGAAATATTAAAAAAAAAAATGGAACCACAAGTAAACCTGAAGAGCAACAGCAATCTTCAGAAAGACCAAAGTTGGAAGAATCATGCTACCTAATATCAAACTATACTCTAAGGCCATAGTAATCAAAACTGCATGGTACTGGCATAAAAACAGACACATAAATCAATGGAACAGAATAGAGAGACCAGATAAACACCTTTACAGTTAATATTTGACAGAGGAATCAAGCACATACAATGGGCTAAAGATAATTTATTCGATAAATGGTGTTGGGGAAATTGGACAGATACATGCAGAAAAATTTCTTTCTTATACCACACACAAGAATAAATTCAAAATGGATTATAGACTTAAATGTTAGACTCAAAACCATAAAAATCTTAGAAGAAAACATAGGGAGAAAAATCTCAGAATTTGCTTGTAGCAACATTTTAAAAATATATCTCCTCAATCTAGGGAAATGAAGGAAAAAATAAACAAGTGGCACTATATCAAAATACAAAGTTTTGCCCACACAAGAAAATCATCAACAAAATAAAAAGACAACCAATGAATGGGAAACCTATTTGCTAACACATCTGAGAAGGCGTTACTACCCAAAATTTATAAAGAACTTATAAAACTCAACAACAAAAAATACCAAACAATCCGTTTAAAGAGTGAGCACAGGACCTGAATAGACACTTCTCCAAAGAAGACATACAGATGGCCAATAGACATATGAAAAAATGATCAACATCACTAATCATTAGAGAAATACATATTAAAATCACAATGAGATATCATCTCACACCTGTCAGAATGGCTATCATCAATAACTCAACAAGCAACAAGTGCCAGCAAGGATGCGGAGAAAGGAGAACCCTTTTGCACTGTTGGTGGGAATGCAGATTGGTGTAGCCACTGTGGAAAGCAGAGTGGAGTTACCTCAAAAAATTAAAAATGAAAGTGCCTTTTGATTCCAGTTCTGGGAATTTATCTGAAGAAACCTGAAACATTAATTCAAAAGAATATAAGTACCTCTATGTTCATTGAAGCATTATTTACAATAGCCAAGATTTGGAAGTAGCCCAGGTGTCCATCTGTAGATGAGTGGATAAAAATACGATGGCACATTTACACAATGGAATACTACTTGGCTGCAAAAGAAATCAGATATTTTTACCCTTTGCAACAACATGGATGAACCTGGAGAACATTATCTAAGTAAAATAAGCCAGTCAGAGAAAGATAAGTACCATATGATTTCACTCATATGTGGAATCTAATGAACAAATGAACTAATAAGCAAAATAGAGACAAACTCAGCTAGAGAGCAGGCTGACAGCTAGTGGGGTGTTGGGGGTTGGAGAGATTGAGCAAAAACAGAAAAAGGAATTATGAACATAGGCAACAGTGTGGTGATTGTGGGTAGGAGGGGGTGGGCGGAGTTGGAAGAGAGTATAGGAGGATAAATTATAACGAAAAAAATACAATAAGAAAAGAAAAAACGTAGGGAGTCTGCCAAAATGAGGACACAAAGAAATGTCTCCCAATAAAGGAAGAGAAGAAAACTCTAGAAAAAGAACTAAACAAAATGAAGACAATCTACTAGCTGCAGAGTTTAAAAAATTGCTTATAATGATGCTCAATGAACTTAGGGGAAGAGTATGTGAACTTAATGAGACCTTCAACAAAGAGATGGGAAACATAAATGGAGATAGAAAACATAATTAAGAACCATCCAGAGATAAAAAAAAAAATACAATAACCAAAGTAAAGAATACGTTACAGGGAATCAACAGTGGAGTACATGAAGCAGAGGATAAAATCAGTGATTTGTAAGATAAGGAAGTAGAAAACAATCAGAACAGCAAAAAGAAAAAAGGATTAAAAAGTGAGGATAGTATATGGAGCTTCTGGGACAACTTTAAGTGTATCAACATTCACTTCATGGGGATGGCAGAAGGGGAAGAGCTAGAGAAAGAAATTAAAAAACTATTTGAAAAAATAATGAAAGAAAACTTCTCTCACCTGGTGAAAGAAATAGACATACAATTCTAGGAAGCACAAAGAGTCCCAAACAAGATGGACCCAAGCAGGCCCACACCACGACACATCATAGTTAAGATGCCAAAGGTTAAAGACAAAGAAAGAATCTTAAAAATAGCAAAAGAAAAGCAGTTAGTTACTTATAATGGAGCTCCCATAAAACTGTCTGCTGATTTCTAAACAGCAACTTTGAAGGCCAGAAGGGATTAGCTAGAAATATTTAAAGTAATGAAAAGCAAGGACCTACAACCAAGATTACTCTACCCACCAAAGCTATCATTTAGAATTGAAGGACTGATAAAGCGCTTTCCCAGTTCCAGGCAACATGCAGGCATAGGTAGAAACACTTCACTTCTTTGTACAACCAAAGAAGGATAACAACCAATTTAAAAACAATAAACTACCAGAACTGCCAGAATCACAAACTGCATGGACCTCCAACAACAAGGAATTAAACATTCATCCAGATCAGTAGGAGGGGCCAGAGATGAGCATCTGGGTAGGCAGAGAGGACCTGTGGCAAGGCAACAGACCATGCAGGTGAGGAGGGGCTGGCTCACTGGGAAACTAAAGAATCAAAACCTCTAGCAGTAAAATACTGTGAGGGTTGTGAAGATCAGAGAAACTCCCAGTCTCACAGGAGAATTCATTGGAAAGTGGGGCTAGAGCAGAGTGAGCTAGCGGCATTGTTCCCTCTCTGACCCTTCCCCCACAGCCAGTGTCACTATGAAACCAAAAGGGTTGCCCTGCCCTGGCGATTACCTAAGGCTCTGCCCCCTAACAACTAAATAGGTGCACCAAGACAAAGAAATATGACCCAAATGAAAGAACAGATCAAAACTCTAGAAAAAGAGCTAAGCAATAAGGAGATAGACAGCATATCTGATGCAGAGTTCAAAATTCTGGTAAACAGGATGCTCACAGAATTGATTGGGTTGAGTCACAAAATGAAGGAAGAAATGAAGGCTACACAAAGTGAAATAAAGTAAAATATACAGGGAACCACAGTGAAGGGTAGGAAACCGGGACTCAAATCAATGATTTGGAACAAAAGGAAGAAATAAATATCCAACCAGAACATAATGAAGAAACAAAAATTCAAAAAATGAGGAGAGGCTTAGGAACCTCCAGGACATCTTTAGATGGTCCAACATCTGAATCATAGGAGTACCAGAAGGAGAAAAGGAAGAGCAAGAAATTGAAAACTTATTTGAACAAATAATGAAGGAGAACTTCCCCAATCTGACAAAGGAAATAGACTTCCAGGAAATCCATTAAGCCCAGAGAGTCCCAAAGAAGTTGGACCCAAGGAGGAACACACCAAGACACATCATAATTACATTAGCCAAGATGAAAGAAAAGGAGAGAATCTTTAAAGCAGCAAGAGGAAAGGAGAGAGCTACCTACAAAGTTGTGCCCATAATACTATCATTTGATTCCTCAAAAGACCTTACAGGCAAGAAGGGACTGGAAAGAAGCATTTGAAATCATGAAAGGCAAACCCCTACATCCAAGATGACTCTATCCAGCAAAACTATCACTTAGAATGGAAGAGCAGATAAAGTGCTTCCCAGATAAGGTCAAGTTAAGGGAGTTCATCATCATCAAGCCCTTATTATATGAAATGTTAAAGGGACTTATCTAAGAAATAGAAGACCAGAAACTATGAACAATAAAATGACAACAAACTTATAACTATCAACAACTGAACCTAAAAAACAAAAACTAAGCAAACAACTAGTATAGGAACAGAACCAGAGAAATGAAGATCACATGGAGGGTTATCAATGAGGGGGAAGGGGAAGAATGGGGGTGGAATGTACAGGGAATAAGAAGCCTAATTGGTAGGCATTAAATAGACAGGGGTAGGTTAAGAATGGTATCAGAAATAGAGAAGCCAAAGAAATTATATGTCCAACCCATGGACATGAACTAAGGAGGGGGAAATGCTGGAGGGTGGGGGCAGGATGTGGGGTAGAAGGATGATAAAGAGGAGAAAAAGGTTGGGACAACTGTAATAGCATAATTAGTAAAATATACTTAAAAAAAAGAGCTTTCCTGATTAAAAAAAAAAAAAAAAAAAAAACTAAAGGAGTTCATCAGCACCAAACCGGTATTACAAAAAATGTAGGGTTTTCTTTAAGAAGAAGAAAAAAGATCAAGAGTATAAATAATTAAATGGCAATCAATACATATCTAGCAACAATTACTTTAAATGCAAATTGATTAAATGCTCCAATCAAAAGACACATGGAGGCTGAACGGATAATACAACAAGATACATAAACTGTCTATAAAAGAGTCACTTCAGATCGAAAGACATGCAGACTGAAAGGGATGGAAAAAGACATTTCATGAAAGAGGAAACAAAGAAACAAAGGAAAACTCAGGGTATCAATAATTACACCAGACAAAATAGACTTTAAAACAAAGACAATAAAACAGGAGACAAGGAAGGATGTAGCAATTCCACTTCTGGGTATTTTTCCTAAGAAACCAAAAACACTGAACTGAAAAAACATGCACAACCATATGTTCATTGCAGCAATATTTACAATAGCCAAGATATGAAAGCAACCTAAGTGTTCATCAATAAATGAGTGGATAAAGAAAAAGAGGGACATATGTACAATAGAATATGACTCAGCCATGAAAAAAATAATGAATTATTGCCACCTGCAACAACATGGATGGACCTAAAGGGTGTGGTGCTCAGTGAAATAAGCCAAACAGACGAAGACAAGTACCATATGATTTCACTTATATGTGGTATCTAAAAAACAAAGTAAACAAACAAACAGAACAGGAAAATACTCATAGATACAGAGAACATTTGGACCTTTGCCAGATGGGAGTGGAGTTGGAAGGATGGGTGAAAAAGGTGAAGGGATTAAGGGTAGTTACAGAACAGTCATGGGGATGTAAAGTACAGCATAGGGAATATAGTCAATAGTATTGTAACAACTATGTATGGTGTCAGATGGGTACTAGATTATCAGGTGACCACTTTGTAAGTTATGTAAATGTCTAATCACTGGGTCGTATACCTGAAACTAATATAGTATTGTATGTCAACCTTGTAATTAAAAAATAAAAAACTTATGTAAAATAAAAAAAGAAAGAACCACAAAAAGAACACAGGCTGATTTAAAAGCCTCCATACTACTCTGTATGATACTATAATGGTAGACGCGTCATTATACATTTGTACAAACCCATACAATGTACAACAATAAGACTAAACCCTAATGTAAACTACGATATGTCAAGGTAGGCTTATCAGTTATCAAAACCTACCACTCTCTGTGAGATACTGACGGTGGGGGAGGGGATATATGGGAAATCTCTGTACTTTTCACTCAGTTGTGAACCTAAAACTTCTTTAAAAATAAAGTACGGTAAAAAATAATACAACAGGATGAGATCATTGTTGACAGAAATGGGTAAAAAGAACTTATTAATGTGGGATTTTCGTAGTGTTATTTGGGGGTTATGTAGGAACTAAGAGTGGATGGAGTATGAGGCAATGATTTTCAGAGGGCATGAGTTTCTGTAAAGATTAACACACCCATGTCAGCTAATTTAAAAAATGCATAAGCAGATAGGATGTCCAGCCAGGATGGAGATGTGGGTAGACACACTGTGCCTCCTCGCACAACCAAAAGAAGGACGACAACAAATTTAAAAACAAAAAACAACTAGAACTGACAGAAAATCAAACTGTATGGAAATCCGACAACCAAGGAGTTAAAGAAGAAACACTCACCCAGATGGTAGGAGGGACGGAGATGTGCAGCTGGGCGGAGAGCACTCAAGGTTAGACAGTGGCTGGCAGACTGGTGAGGCAACACATTGAGGACTGGGTGGTCCCACATTCATTTGCATGCAGATAAACTGGGAGGAACAACTGGGGAGCAAAACAGACCCACAAACCAGGGTCCCAGCAGGGAAATAAAGCCTCAAACCTCTGACTGAAAACACCTTTGGGGGTTGAGGCAGCAGCGGGAGAAACTCCCAGTCTCACAGGAGAGTTCGTTGGAGAGACCCACAGGGTCCTAGAATGTACACAAACCCACCTACCGGGAATCAGTACCAGAAGGGCCCAATTTGATTGTGGTAGCAGGGGAAGTGACTGAAAACCATCAGAGAGCGGAGCGAGTGGTATTGTTCCCTCTCAGACCCCTCCCCCAAATACAGTGTCACGATGCAGCACAGTGGGTTGCCCCACCCTGGTGAACACCTAAGGCTCCACCCCTTACTATGTAACAGGAATGCAGAGACAAAAAAAAAAGGCCCAAATGAAAGAACAGATCAAAGCTCCAGAAAAAATACAACTAAACCACAAAGAGATAGCCAACCTATGAAACGCACAGTTCAAAACACTGCTAATCAAGATGCACACAGAATTGGTTGAATATGGTCACAAATTAGATGAAAAAATGAAGGCTATGCTAAGTAAAATAAAGGAAAATGTACAGGGAACCAACAGTGATGGGAAGGAAACTGGGACTCAAATCAACAGTGTGGACCAGAAGGAGGAAAGAAACATTCAACCAGAACAGAATGAAGAAACAAGAATTCAAAAAAATGAGGAGAGGCTTAGGAACCTCCAGGACATCTTTAGATGTTTCAACATCTGAATCATAGGGGTGCCAGAAGGAGAAGAGGAAGAGCAAGAAATTGAAAACTTATTTGAACAAATAATGAAGGAGAACTTCTCCAATCTAGCAAAGGAAATAGACTTCCAGGAAGTCCAGGAAGCTCAGAGAGTCCCAAAGAAGTTGGACCCAAGGAGGAACACACCAAGGCACATCATAATTACATTAGCCAAGATGAAAGAGAGGGAAATAATCTTGAAAGCAGCCAGAGAAAAGGAGACAGTTATCTACAAAGGAGTTCCCATAAGACTGTCAGCTGATTTCTCAAAAGAAACCTTGCAGGCATAATGGGCCAGAAAGAAGTATTCCAAGTCAGAAAAGGCAAAGACCTACATCCAAGATTACTCTATCCAGCAGAGCTATCACTTAGAATGGAAGAGCAGATAAAGTGCTTCCCAGATAAGGTCAAGTTCAAGGAGTTCATCATCACCAACCCTTTATTATATGAAATGTTAAAAGGAGTTATCTAAGAAAAAGAAGAAGATAAAAAATATGAACAGTAAAATGACAAAAAAAAAAAACCCTCACAGTTATTAACAACCACACCTAAAATAAAAGCAAACTAAGCAAACAACTAGAACAGGAACAGAATCACAGAAATGGAGATCACATGAATGGTTATCAGTGGGGGAGTGGGAGGGGGAGAGATGGGGAAAAGGTAGAGAGAATAAGTAGCATAAATGGTAGGTAGAAAATAGACAGGAGGAGGTTAAGAATAGTATAGGAAATGTAGAAGCCAAAGAACTTATATGTATGACCCATGGACATGAACTAAGGGGGGCAATGTGGGTGGGAGGGGGTGTGCAAGGCAGAGGGGAATAAAGAGGGGGAATGAGACAACTGTAATTGCATAGTTAATAAATATATTAAAGAAAAGAAAAAACTATTAAAAGATAAACTGAGGAATATTTTTAAAAATGCATAAGCATATGAACATTTCCAAACACAGATCATTGCAGCCCTCCTGAGAGTCTGTTGGCCATCAAGATGCTGAGTGACCTGTCACACAGACATGCCTGTCCTCTCATTTATTTCTCACAGTCAGAACATCCTCCAATGTACTGTCCAACTCCCAAATGGTTTATTGTAAGACATCGTACGTCACCATTTGAAACTTCTTTTATCCCCACTGGGGGTTGTATCCATGCCTGCTATGGGATTGGATATAGGCTTTGTTCCAGCCATAAGGGAGAAAGGTGTCTAGGGTCTGTGTATAAGGAATGTTGAAGTCTGCTCCCTCTGTCATGACAAATACCATAGACAGGGTGGCTTAGACAGCTATCATTTATTCTTCATGGTTCTGGAGGCTTGGAAAACCAGGATGAGTTACTGACCAGGAAGTTCTAGGTGACACAGGGCCACCTTCTCATTGTGCCCTCACATGGCCAAGAAGGAGAGAGAAGGATTACAGTACCTTTCCCGTGCCTTTTTGATTCCCAATAAGTGGGGGCCACATTTGTACTTAATTGTCTTAGTTCAAATCTCTATGTAATCACTGCTCTGTTGGATATGTCTTAGGTGTTTAGAGCCTAATATTTACTGATAGATATACAGCAGAAGAGGGCTGTATATCCTTAAAAACATATAGCAATATAGAGAAATTAGACAAAGGTAGATATTAGCTCATACATACACTGGCATATGTAAGAAATATATAGACTTATTGAGTGATGTGTCGTAAATTGTGAGAAAGAAAAGAAATTTGTTATGAGAAGGTTGAGGTTATCATCCTGATGAATGACCAAGAACACGATGAATCATAGTGTATGAGGCGTTTGAGACAGGAGACAACACCCGAGATGCTCGAAGACAGTGTAGGTAAAATGGTTTGGGCAGGAAGCAGATGTGGTAACTCCAATGAAATCTTATTTTAAAATCTTGTTGGAATCTATACAAAAGTTATGCAGCGAAAATTTTTGGTGGCTACCTGGTAAACACGAGCTGTTGTAAGAAAAATAAAGGAGAAGACCATGTTGTTTACCCTCCTGCAGATGTGGGGGCTCATGTTTTCCACTGAGAATAAGACATGTGGGAAAAGTCAAGAAAGAGGCACAGGATGGCTTTCTGTGAAATTTCAAAACAAACATTTTTTCTTACTTTTGTGAGGTGGCTCTTAGTTTTCTTTTTTAAATTGTTCAGTTACAGTTGTCACCATTTTTTCCCCCTTGTTCTCCCCTGCTCCATCCAACACCCACTCCCAAAGGCATTCCCCACCCCATTGTTCATGTCCATGGGTTCTTTGCACATGTTCCTTGACTTGACCTTTCCCTTTCTTTCCCCCATTACCCTCCACTCCCCCTCACCTCTGGTCACTGTCAGTTTGTTCTTTATTTCTATGTCTCTGGTTCTATTTGGCTTGCTTGTTTGTTTTATTGATTAGGTTCCATTTATAGGTGAGATCCTATGATATTTGTTTTCCACTATCTACCTTATTTCACTTAGCATAATGCTCTCCAGTTCCATCCATGCTGTCACAAAGGGTAAGAGGTCCTCCTTTCTTTCTCCTACGTAGTATTCCATTGTGTAAATGAACCATAGTTTGTTCGTTGTTTTGTTTTTTTTGTCTTTTTTTTTTTTTGCTTTGTTTTAGTGGGTTTCAAAATTCTGTGACAGATTTTGGTTAAGTTCTTTCTATTAAAAAGTACTGATTTTAAAAACTAATGACTTAAAAACTGCCACACACACAAAAAACAAATGGTCCACAAAACATTCTCCTTTCCTTCTGAAGGTTTTGTGATACATTGTAATCATTAACCAGTTCTTTACCATTAAACTTTAGTGGCCAATTGAGACAAACCGTTCTGAGACCGTTCTTCCACCACTGATTAAGACTGGGGCTGCAGGTGTTGGGGGTAATATTCATTTAGCCTCTGAGCTTTCTGGGCAGACTTGGTGGCTTTGCCAGCTTCAGCTGCCTTCTTGTCCACTGCTTTGATGACACCAACAGCAACTGTCTCATGTCACGAACAGTAAAGTGGCCCAGCGGAGGATAGTCAGAGAAGCTCTCAACACACACAGGCTTGCCAGGAACCATATCAACAATGGTGGTATCACTAGATTTCAAAAACTTTGGGCCATCTCCCAGCTTTTTTCCAGAATGACGATCAATCTTCTCCTTCAGCTCAGCAAGTCTGAAGCAATATGAGCTGTGTGACAATCCAGAGCAGATGCATATCCAGCACTGATTTGGCCTGGATGGTTGAGGATAATCACCTCAGCTGTGAAGCCAGCTGCTTCCATTGATGGGTCATTTTTGCTGTCACCAGCCACATTGCCACAACGAACATTTTTGATAGACACATTCTTGACATTGAAGCCCACATTGTCTCCAAGAAGAGCTTAACTCAAAGCTTCATGGCACATTTCAACAGACTTTACTTCATTTGTAATGTTGGCTGGAGCAAAGGTGACCGCCATGCCAGGTTTGAGAACACCAGTCTCCACTCAGCCCACAGGAACAGCACCAATACCACCAATTTTGTAGACTTCCTGGAGGGGCAGATGCTTCCTGCAGGGGCTTGTTGGTCAGATGAGTTGGTGGCAGGATGCAATCCAGAGCTTCAGGCAGCAGGTTCCACTGGCACTGCCGTCTGTACGGGTGACTTTCCATCTTTTGAACAAAGGCATGTTAGCACTTGGCTCCAGAGTAGTGTCACCATTCCAACCAGAAATTGGTACAAGTGCTACTGTGTCAGGGTTGTAGCCAATTTTCTTAATGTAGGTGCTGACTTCTTTAATGATTTCCCCATATCTCTTCCGGCTGTAGGGAAGCTCAGGGGAATCCATTGTGTGAACACCAGCAATCAGCAGTTTCACACCCAGTGTGTAAGCCAGCAGGGCATGCTCATAGGTCTTCTTCCCATTCTTGGTGATGCCTGCTTCAAACTCACCAACATCAGCAGCAACAATGAGGACAGCCCAGTCAGCCTGATATGTGCCTGTCATCATGTTTTTGTGTCCTGTCCATGTTTAAAGTCTCTGTGTCCTGGGGCATCAATGATGGTCACATAACGCTTGCTGGTTTCGAATTTCCACAGGGAGATATCAATGGTGATACCACGCTCATGTTCAGCTCTCAGTTTATCCAAGACCCAGGCACAATTGAAGGAGCCCTTCCCCATCCCAGCAGCCTCCTCCTCAAATTTTTCAATGGTTCTTTTGTCGATCCCAGCACATTGGTGGATCAGCTGGCCAGTGGTGGTAGCCTTGCTGGAATCTACGTGTCCAAGGAGCACGTTGATGTGAGTCTTTTCCTTTCCCATTTTGGCTTTGATTTAGTGGTGGTTTTCTTGACACCTGTGTTCTGGTAGCAAACCCATTGTGAAAAAGAGAACTACAGTGTTTTGATCCTCTCTTTTACTGATGGGCACTTAGGCTGTTTCCAGCACTTGGGTATTGTAAATTGTGCTGCTATGAACATTGGGGTGCATAGGTTCTTTGGAATTGGAGATTCTTAGGGTATTCTCAGGGTCTAATCCCGGCAGTGGGGTCACTGGATCAAAAGGCAGTTCCATCTTTAGTTTTCTGAGGAAATTCCATACTGTTTTCCACAGTGGCTCCACCAGTCTGCATTCCCACCAACAGTGCCCTAGGGTTCTCTTTCCTCCACAACCTCATCAGCACTTGTTGTTTGTTGATTTGTTAATGATGGCCATTCTGACTGGCGTGAAGTGGTATCTCATTGTGATTTTAATGATGGCTTAGTGATGTTGAGCATTTTTTCATGTGTCTGTGGCCCTCTGTATGTCCCCCTTGGAGAAGTGTCTGTTCAGGTCCTTTGCCCAAGTTTTAATTGGATTGTTTGTCTTCCTGGAGTGGAGTCATGTGAATTCTTTATATATTTTGGAGATCAAACCCTTATCTGAGGTACATTGGCAATTATATTTTCCCATACAGTTGGTAACCTTTTCATTTTGTTGATGTTTTCTTTAGCTATGCAGAAGCTTTTTAGTTTGATGTAGTCCCATTTGTTTATTCTTTCCTTTATATCCCTTTCCCTAGGGATTGTATTGGTGAAAATATTGCTGCGTGGGATATCTGAAAATTTCCTGCCTATGATCTCCTCTAGGACTTTTACGGTGTCGCGACTTATATATAAATCTTTTATCTACCCTGAGTCCCTGAGTTTATTTTTGTGTATGGTGTAAGTTGATGGTCGAGTTTCTTTTTTTTTTTTTTTTGCCTGTGCTTGTCCAGATCTCTCAACACCATTTATTTATTTATTTTTTAAGATTTTATTTATTTATTTCCAGAGAGAGGAGAAGGGAGGGAGAAAGAGCAATGTATGGTTGCCTCTCACATGGCCCTCACTGGGGACCTGGCCCACAACCCAGGCATGTGCCCCGACTGGGAATCGAACCGGGACCCTCTGGTTCCCAGCTCGCGCTCGATCCACTGAGCTACACCAGCCGGGCTCAACACCATTTATTGAAGAGGCTATTTTTATTCCATGTTATGCTCCTGACCCCTTTATCAAATATTAATTGACCCTATTGACATGGGTTTATTTCTGAGCTCTCTATTCTGTTCCATTGGTTGACATGTCTGTTCTTATGCCAGTGCCAGACTGTTTTGTCAGGTATTATGATCCCTCCTACTTTGTTCTTTCTTAAAATTGCTGAGGCTATTCGGGGTTGTTTATGGTTCCATATAAATTTTTGAAATGTTTGTTCTATATCTGTGAAATATATCATTGGTATTTTGATAGGGATTGTTTTGAATTTATATATTGCTTTGGGTAGTATGGACATTTTAATGATGTTAATTCTTCCAATACATGAACACTGTATATTACTTGTGCCTTTCTTAATTTGCTTCTTCAGTAAACAAAAAGTTTTTATTTTTTTCCTTTTAAAAAATTTTTATTTAATCTTTATTGTATTTTTTCCATTGCCATTTAGTCCTCTTATACTCCCTCTCCCCCAGCAATCACCACACTGCTGTCCATGTCCATGAGTCCTTTCTCCTTTTTGCTCAATTCCTACCCCCCAACCTGCCCCCACCACTAACTGTCATAGTTGGAAGTATTTCTCTAGATATCAAGGCCGTCAGTGTTGATAGATGGGGACTCTGCCTGGAGCTCATGGTCTCTCTTTGGAAACACAGACCTTCCTGTATTCATTCAGTTGTGTATATGGTTGTTCAAGGAGGCAGGCTGGGATTACCTGGCTTTTTATGACTTCTAACCTTTTTAGGACTAGACCACTCCCTGGGGCTGCAGAATCCTCTTCCATGCTCTCTGCACATCCTTGTTCCTCAGGGTATAGATAAGTGGATTGAGCAGAGGGGTGATTACACAGTAGAAGAAGGACATGAACTTGGCTTGAGTGCTGTTGGCAGGAGGCTGGAGGTACATGTAGATGGCTGGTCCAAAATACATGAGGACCACCACCAGATGGGAGCTGCAGGTGCTGATCACCTTGTACCTTCCTTGAGCTGAAGGCAACCTCAGAACAGCCCTGGCAATGAACGTGTAGGAGAGGAGCACGAGCAAGGGGGCCACCAGTGCAAAGGGGATGGCTCCCAGAGCCAGGGACAGGTCATTGGCAGTGGTGTCACCACAGGCCAGCTTGATCAGAACAGGCACCTCACAAAAGAAGTGGTCTAGTGTGTGGTGACCACAGCGGTGGAGCTGAAGTGTGAGCGTGGCTTGGAGCATCGAGTTGACCAGGCCACTGGACCAGGCAGCAGCTGCCAGTTGGACACACACCTGGGGACGCATGATGAGAGTGTACCGGAGGGGCCGGCAAATAGCCACGTAGCGATCAAAGGCCATTACCGCCAGCAGGGCGCATTCAGTGCACCCTGTCCAGTGGAAGAGGTAGGCCTGGGTGAAGCAGCCCCAGGAAGCAATTGTCTTGTCCGGTCCCCAGAGATTGGCCAGCAGCTGGGGGACAATGGTGCAGGTGACACAAAGGTCCAGCACTGAGAGATTGTCCAGGAAGAAGTACATGGGGGTCTGAAGTCTGGGCTCCACTGCGGAGAGAAAGATGATGGAGCTGTTCCCCATCAGAGTGAGGACATAGGCCACCAGGACCACTCCAAAGAGGGGCATCTCCAGCCACGGGCGATCTGAGAAGCCCAGCAAGATGATTGTGCTGGGGAAACTTATGTTTGCTCCTTCCATGGCTTCCACCTCCTGTTTGGCTGCAAGAGACAAGGTTAAGAGGACAAACACGACTTTTATGTTTCCATCACTCCATGGCAACATCCCCAAACCTTCAACTATGTCTGTGGGATAATCCCTATAACTGTTACAAGTTCTTAAAGGTGTCTGCAGAAGCTGGAGAAGAGAGATTATTCTCAGTCACTATGGGTATGGCCAAGTCACTTAAGCTGTCTGTGTCTCTGTTTCCTCATTTTTAAAATGAGGATAAAAACTGTATCTATATCTATCCTTTCCTTCTCTCTCTTCCTTCCTATTTTTCTCTCTCTTTTTCTCTTTCCTCTTGTCTCCCTTCTTGGTGCATCTCTCTCGTTCTCCCCTCATCCTTCTTTCTCTCAGTTCATTTATAACATTCACGGCTCTCATGTCATAAAGAAAGGGGCATTGTAATCCTTTGAGTCTGGTGCATTTTTTATTTTTTACTTTTTAAAATCTTTACCCAAGGATATATTTATTGACTTTAGAGAGGGGGGGAAGGAAGGGCGGGGAGAGAGAGAGAGAAACATCAATAGGTTGCCTCCCGTACAGGCCCTGACTGGGGGTGGAACCCACACCCTTTTGGTGTACGGGACAGTGCTCCAATCAACTGAGCCACCTGGCCAGGTCGGCACTTTCTTGAAAAGAAGTTTGTAAAGAAAACGCTACCCACTGCTTCCTTCCAGTCCAGTTGGGTTAAGGACACGTGGGTGCTCAGACAGGATGGCAGCTGGGTGTGCTGTTTCAGCCACGCTGCAGTGGAGACTCTTTCTTTGGGGAAAGAGGTATCAACTGGTAGCTGACTTTGTGCGCCCTCTCTTTTTCTTCTAACTCTTGTCTTCCTAATTTCACCGAGTTTATTTTCTTCTTATTTTCACTTTTTTGTTTGTTTTACCCTTTCCTTCCTTTTAGATCTCATTTAAAATTTTTTCCTGTGTTTCCCTGAAATTCTTTCCTAAATGATGCTTTCTCTTACCAGTAAACTGTGAATTTTCAAGATCCCTACCCCTTATAGGAGACTTTTTCTGGGATGCTCCACCAGTCTCTCAAACTTGGTGCCTCCCAAACTCCACCGGCCCTCACTCAGCAGTGAGGTGTGCTGTCCCTCCATCCCTTCACTGTGCGCAGTGCAGTTGCCGTCGTCCCTCCCTGCACCCGCCAACCCCCAACGCAAGTAGGCCAGACAGGTGGTTGCATTGTGGGCTGTTTTAGAGCCCGAGTACCACAATATGCAAATACATTTCTCTCACTAATGTCTGTACTTCTTAAACTATCCCATTTTAACTCTATATTGCAAAATTTTACTGGGATGGGCTGTGGTCAGAATAGTCACATATCAATCAGAAGTGTTACAGATGTTTGTCAGAGTAACTTTTTTTTTTTTTTAAAACTTACTGTATTTTTTTGCAAGTAGGATAAGTAAGATTGATTGGAGAGGAGGGGAGAGCCTCAGAAAGGTGGACAGATTCCTTCTCTAGAAGTCGGAATCAGGCTGACTATCTAGGGTACACCCTGAGTTAATCTTCTTTCAATTGCAGTCCCAAGCTCAGTACTTAAATAGGAACCTGTGCTCAGGCTTGGGTCGTCAATATTGGTGAAGAATATTAACACTACTAACGGTAACTACATAGAAATAATCCTATTCCTGTATACCAGTTTTTTTTTATTCTCCCAGCCCTAGATTATATATAAAAATACATATATGTATATAATTTTAAAGTAATCCTCAATGGAAGACATGTTTTCATTGCTTTTAGAGAGAGAGGAAGGGAGAGAAAGAGAGAGAGAGAGAGAGAGAAACATCCATGTGAGAGAGAAACACCAATCAGCTGCCTTCTGGTATGCACCCTGACTAGAATCAAACCTGCGACCTTTTTGTCTACAGGTCAGTGCTCCAGCCAACTGAGCCACACTGGCCGGCACACATCACTGTTAACATCTAGTCTCTTACCAACTTCCAAGTATGCAATACGATGTTAACTGTAATCATGATGCTGTGCATCAGATCCCCCAGAAAGTATCCACCATCTAACTGGCAGTTTGTACTTTTTGACCAACATGTTCCCCTTCACCCCCCTCCAACCAGCACCTGTAACCTCTGCTCCACTCTGTTTCTGAGTTCGACTTTTTAAAGTGGGACAATCAATATATTGCTTTCTGCCCTCTTTCACGTATCAGAGCGCCCTAAAGTTTCACCTACGTTATCATGAATGGATTTTCTTATTTTCTATAGCTGAATACTATTCTTTCATTATATGCACACACACACACACATATTTTCTTTATATATATATTTTTTTCTCAAATTGATGTACTCACCAGTCAATGAACACTTAATTTGTTCCCACACCTTGGAGACTGTGCACAATGCTGCAGTGAACACAGGAGGATGTCTCTTTCAGGCAGTGATTTTACTTGCTTTGGATAAATACCCAGGACTGGAGTTGCTGGACCATGTGGTAGTTTTAATTTTAATTTTTGAGAAACCTCCACACTGTTTTCCACAGTGGCTCACCAATTTACATTCCCGCCAACACTGCCATGAAGGTTCTCTATTCTCCACATCCTTGCCAACACGTCTCCAAAGGAAAAAACCTTCTGCTTTATTGCTTTCTCTTTTCCACCATACAAGTAAAACATGTTTTGAGACATACAATAAGATAAAACTAAGCAATATTTTTAAAGTAAAACATTCTACCACCTAAAGTTAACCAATATTAACATTTTGTTTATATCTTTTTAAAGATTTTCCTATGCAAATATATACTTTTAAAAATAAAACTATTATCCTGATATGTAAATATTCATATGGTTTTCTTTTTCCTTTTTCAATATTCCAATTACAGTTTACATTCAATGTTATTCTGTACTGGTTTCAGGTGTACAGCCCAGCGGTTAGACGATCGTACACTTTACAGAGTGTTCCCCTGATGTTTCTGGTCCCCACCTGGCCCGTGCATAGTTGTCACGGTGGTACCAAGTCTATTCTCCGCGCTGTGAGTTTCATCCCTGTGGCCATTCCGTAAGCGCCACTCTGTGCTTCAGCTCGTCTTAGGTCTTGAGTTGTGGAGGACAGCTGGTGTGAGATGGTCTCACTGTGCTTTGGATTTGCATTTCCCTGCGTCGCAATGATGCTGAGCACCTAGGTTTTATTTTTGATTTGGCAAATTTTTTTATTCTCTTCTGAACTCTTGTTCACAGTTGATACGAATTATGGATGTCCCTTCAACTTTTACTTAATTCGCTTTTTAGAACAATGAACCAACTAACTAAATATAAGCTTATTTGGGGGAATTTCTTTGCTACTCACACTTCTGTGGAGAATAAACATCTTTAGGGATCTTGATTAAGATGATGTCTTAGAGAATCAGTCTTACCTGCCACGCTCACAAGTAGAGATGCCTGCCCGCAAGGCAACGCTTGCCCTGCGCAGCCGACGGTGTTCTGGCACCACGGTCGGCATCTCCGTTTGACACCAGCGGTGTTAGGTGACCACCCCCACCCCCCACCGCAGTGGACTTCCAC
>PVJI01011892.1:0-54065 GCA_004026765.1 Micronycteris hirsuta | reverse complement strand
CTTTAGCTACTCTGATGAGTCTGCTTGATTCCCAGTTTTTCTAATATCTATTGACCTGACCTCTTGCCGAGAAACAGGGGCTGTTGCTTAGGATTGGTCAATCCCCTAGGCTATGTCATTTTAAAATGTGTTATGTTACTTCGGAGAAGAAATGCCAACTACTCTCCTACTAGAAAACCTCAGTGGTTATTTTATGAAACGGGGGTGTCCATTTGTAAACGGGCACAGAACCGCCCAAACGGATGATGCCTGAAAGCAAGAGAACAGGCGCTGGGTTTGACGTTTCCATGCTGGGTGCGTATCGAAGGAGACAGAGGCCTGGGCACGGCGATTTCTCAGTGTTAAACTCAACTGAGTCGGCTTTTTTTTTTTTTTTTTGCTCAACATTTGAACACTGAAAACAGTTACAGTTATAATAGATGTGCCCTATGCAGGCAACCTCTGAATTTAACATATATTTACATAAATATAGATGCACTTGTACGTCTTCTCTGTATTTTAAGAGTATAACCGAAACTAAATGACAAAGATATCTTGCTCGTGTCTATAGGCGCCATGCTGATCGGTGGCAAGCATTTCTGCATCATTCTAATGTTATATTACGTACCCCACGTAAGTTCATTTTACCTAGTTTCTTAATTTGCTTTGGGCCACATGAATGCTAAGTCACCTAAACTCTCTCAGGAATGGAATAAAATCTAGGGGCATCGCTCTGCAAAAACAGCTGTTCAACAGGCACTAAATTCACCTGTACAGCTGCCAACATCGCAAGCGCTTTCCTAGGCACCAGGAAAATACTTGCAGAGCAACGGGAAAGTGAGCATCCTTGCCCTTTTGCTGTTCATCCCTCTTTTGTTTCGTTGTGTCTGTCATTTCCTCACCTGCAGATAATTTTTTTAAATGGATATTAAGTGGTAAACGGGATCATGTGAACTATATCCAATGCAGGAGAGGAGTCCCTCACAATTTTTGTGGACAAGCGGAAGCTGAGCAGAGGATCGGAAGGAAGTGATCCCGGCGCCAACAGCTCTTCGGTGACCCTGGAGACGCTGCACCAGCTGGCGGCCTCCTACTTCATCGACAGGGACAGCACCCTCAGGAGACTGCACCACATCCAGATTGCATCCACTGCCATCAAGGTAGGGACGGGTCTGCCCTGCCCTGTTGTTTTCCCCGTCCCGAAAGCCCATTTCCAGTCTTTTGCAGGTCCCACTGACTTAAGTAATTGTGTTCTGAGGTTATTTTTAACATTCCCTCTTGTCATCAGGAATGTAATATATTCAAGATAAAATTATGTGTATCTTGATGTAATTTTTAAACTTGATCTTTGGGTCGAGGTTCTTCATGACCAACTATTAATGAAAGTATCATATACTCGAATTATATACTTTTATCCTGGGAAACACAGAGCTCTTCACAAAGCCTTGGTGGATAAAGTCTTGTTTTAATAACGTTGTTGTTTTTTTTTTGTAAATCTCCATATTTTATTTTATTAATTTAAAAACTATATCCTTAGAAGGGGCTTTGTTAGACTCCAAGTGGTCAGTGATGCAGAAGTGAGTGAGAAGTCCTGTGTTAAGCAGTATTTTCCCTCAGCGCCTTTAAAATTAAGTGCCGGTTTTCAGTTATAAGTTTTGGGAAGGCAAGATACACCACCATCTACAGTTAATGGATAAACTCTGTGTTCACTAAAGTCCTTTGCTTGTGACTACATTAAGGGTGAGTTTACTAAAGCTGAGAGGGACAATAAGGTCTTTATTTTATTTTACTTTTGAGAGAGAGAGAGGGATTGTGGTCTCCAAACCAGCAGACATTTCGGCATCTTCTCTGGCAGTCTAGGTTCACATGGATTGTTTTGGCCACTAGCCGTCACAAAGCTAACAGACCAGAGAGCTGGTTCAGTCACTGTGCTAGTGTGGTCCTAGACTAAGTTAACTAGAGTAAACTAAAATGCAAAGAACATTTTTTTGTTTCAATTGCAATATTTCACAATTGTTGTAAAAAGCAGTCATTACATCTATTCTGTTGCTTTATGAAATTAAAATTAATGTGTGTATTTTTTTGTCAGTGAATTGAAAAGTGAGGACTTCAGTGTCTGGGAATGCTAGATAAAATGAGCCCAAGAAATGTCTTTTGTGATGGTGTGCAGGAGAGAATTAGGGTGACGCAAGAATATTGTTAGCTTAAGGGTACACCAATAATGCTACCCATCTTTGGTAGCGCTAGTAGATGAGATTGGGAAAGAGTTCTGTAGACGTAAATTATGCAGTTATAGTTAGTTTCTTTCTGACTGCAGGACTTAAGTTATGCTGAGTAATCAAGTGTATACATAGTAGTTACGCTGTGTAGATCAAAATGTAGCCAGAATGAAAGAAGATGTCTTAGTTAATTTAAAAGTATTGCAAGTGAGGGTATTGTTAGAGATGTTTAGCTTGAGGTTGCTGGGGAGAAATAGATTTTCTTTTCAGAAATCAATTTCATTGATATAAACAAGAACTTAAAGTGTGTTTTCTAATAGAAGACATCATTGTTGTAAGTGTGTTTATTATATGGCTATTGATCTTTTTCGCCCAGCATGGAGTAGAATCATACAATAGAGGTTTTGTGTGCACACTGGGAAGAAAATATTCATTCGCACTCCATGGGGAGACTTAGTGGATATTTGTGCACACTGGCTTCTCCACAAGTGAACTTGGATCACAAAAGGCACATGTTTTAAAGGTGGAAACTATTGTCCCCAGTCTTGGTTCCTAGGCCCTGGTGACACCTTTCAGGATGACGAGGCTTTATGACACTGAAAATCTAGCTGTAGGGTAGAGATGAGACCCAAAGGGCAGTGGCTTTTAAGAGTAATCCGAGAACAGCTCTGCGGAAGGGAACGGAAGGGAAGGGAAGGGAAGGGAAGGGAGTGACTGGGGATGGGAGAGGGAGCTGCTCGCCTCCAGAACGCTGTGGCCATGACCGGTGTCCTTCAGCCGTGGACATGTTTTGTGGTGTGTGCTGAGAGGCTGGGGACCGGAGGAGGGGGCTTTAGATCAGGGAGAGCACACGGAGAAGAGTGTGGGAATGACACCAGGGTGGGCTGTAAACAGAGGCACTGTCACATGGTGCCATGTTTCCGTCACAGATGGACTGTGTTCACAGCCATGGTCCCATCGGATTATAACGGAGCAAAATTTCCCATCGCCTTGTGACATTGTGCAGTAGCAGCACAGTGCATTTCTCACGTGTTTGTGGTGATGCTGGTGTAAACACCGACCGAACTGCCAGAGAGACCGAAGTATCACGCCCACAGTCCCAGGAGCAGGCGGCACCACCTTGGTTTGCATAAGTGCACGCACTCTGTGATCTCAGGACAAAACCGCGTACAGAGACCTTTCTCACACGTGTCCCCAGGGTTAGGTGGAGCACGGACGCACAGGTGTCTAGTGCTGTGACAAAGCGAAGAGGGAATGAGGTGTGTTCCACAGGTGGTCGCACGGCTAAGGGTATAATCACAGAAGTACAGAGGGAGTGCAAGAAGGAAGTGTTAGCATGAGGCCGGGGAAGGCACCCAGGCCTCTCAGGATTTAATTTAGGGTTGGGTGGGTTTCTCTTCCCCACGAGCTGTCATTTGAAATGCCTGGCGAGTCTCTGGTCCAGGGTCAGCTGCAGCCTGGATTGTTGCCAAAGCTCCAGGAAAATGTCCTCTGGTAGAGTGTGGGTGTCCTCATGCCCTTGGGAAGGTCTGCAGGTCCCCAGATCCAGTGCACACTTTCATATGCTTGTGCATTTTCCAAAGGACAGGACCCTTTATTTTTGTTAGTTAGCAAAGGAGTCCCTACCCGGATAAAAGGTGCCCGTCCTTCATTATAAGACTGTAATTGCTTAGACAGAAGTAACTAACATGGTAAGAGGGACTGAGTGGGTGGGGGTGGGAGGTTTGTACCTGGAACCCAAGGCGTTTAATTACTGAAATCCTTTATGTTTGAATAAATAATTCAATACCAAGTGCTTTTATAATATATTTAAAACCAAGAGCTTAACTCTTTTACTAAATCCCTAAAGGTTCAGTGCTTGCTATTATATGCTAAAGATTCAAACTAAGTGTACAAAGACCCACATTTTCTTTGATTATATAATTCATCTTGTGTTTTAAGTGCCACATAGGAAGCGTTTAATTTCTTGAACAATTTCACAGAATTTAGAATAGTTTTGTTAAGCAGTAAAGGCAAATAAGACCATTATCTGATAATGGCAAAAATATAATGAAATCTGCAAAATCATGCCTGCTTTTGTAATGCTAATTCTTACAAAAACTCAAAAGAGTTGGACAAATAGTGTTCATTATGAGCCTCTTCTAGAAAATGGAGTAGAACAAATTGTTGTTCTTATATCTTCTAATTATGAATGCAAATAAATAAAAGAATGGCTCAAATGCCTGTGTAGCTTAATTAACTGTTTCATTATTCCAATTAATGGCATTTACATCATATATTATTTTCAATATTATTTTTAGTGCAGTAATATAGCAAGAATAGCAGCTACATTGGCCACTGTTTTCAAATGTCAGTTCAACTGACTTGTTATCTAAAAGAGTGAGCTAATACATGCTTAAGGTTTATTTTGATTTAGTCTAATGAACTTTAATATTATATTATTGACAAAGGTGAAAAAATAAAAATAGCTTATACATTTTTGGAAAAATGTAATCTAACACCTGATGTGGGATATGCATTTTTGAAAATTTTTCTAATATCTTGTTTTAAAAATTTTATTACATGCATGAGAAAATTAAATTTCTGACACTATTAAAATTTTTTAAAGATTAAATTATGATCATTTTCCTGAAACACACACTGATAGATACTGTATTTTAGGCATTTTTCTAATATAGAAAAACTATCAGATAGGTTTTTTAAAATTATGATATTTAGACCTGTTTTCCAACAAATTTTTATCTCTTCCATGAAAAGCAATTAGATGACATTAAAAAAAATGTTGATTGCGGTAACCCTACCTTCTACCAGAACAGCAAGGCTGTTTCAATTTTATTCTGTTTTTGTTTTTTTGTTCTGTTAATATATTGTAGCTATCGATATCGGGTCGCCACATTTATGCAAATCTCCATTTGTCATTTAACCTTTATTTAACTACTGGAGGCGAAATGAACTAGCGTTGCGTCAGGAGTCACCTGTTTCTCCGGGAGCTTTGAGTTGGTTGATTAGAAACAATGGTTTGGAACAAAGACTGGCACAAGCAATTTTGAATCAGTAAAATTTTGGACTCTGTTTCTTCTCACATATGAATTATACTTGTAGGTTACAGAAATGTACAACAAACAAATGTCAATTGATACCGCCAGTATAAAAATAATTTTACAGGGCTAGAGCATAGGGAAAAATCTAGACCTTTTCAAGCAACATCAGTAAAACAACCTTTAGGAAAGAAGGAAAAGAAGAAAGGAAAGAGCAAAAAGAAAATTTATTGAAGCCTTTACAAAATATGCCCATTGCAAATATTAGAATGTCTTTATCGGGCAGTTAGGAGCAGTCGGCAATTTGTGCTATATGTAAATTGAAATTTTACATTTATTTATAATATGGAGAAAAATCAGAAAACAGGATGACTTTCAAGTTATAACATATTTTTAATTAAACAGAAGCATCTGCCCTGCTTGTTTTCATTACATAACTACAGTACGGATGCTAAAACAGCTCAGAAAAATGCCCCAGCTGGCTTTTATCTTTCAACCTCCTCAGACCCCTTCGGGCTCTGAGGAGCAGAAGGACAGCTCTTCTAGTAAGCAGGAAGAAAACACAAAACTCTCCTTTGGAAACAGCTTACTTTTATTAAGAATACATGGTTGCTCTTTTCTTTTGCAACGATTCTGTGCATTGCGTGTACTGCTCTGCAAAGCATCAGATCCCCACAGGGCGGAACTGGAAGATCCCGTCAGTCTAACAAACACGGGGAGCTCTTGGGCAGACGTCCTCATCTTTGAAGTGCCTGCAGCACTGAGTTTGCAGTAGTGGGCGTGGGGACTCAACACACATGTGTTAAATGTATTTGGTTGAATTTGTGAATTTCTAGCTGCTGGTAAAGAAGGTGCTTAGGAAACATTTCTTCCCAAACTATGTGCAGATGGACTATCTGTTGCATTTATTTTACATTATATCTGATGACCCCTCAGTAGAGAAAGTGTTCTCCATTTATTGAAAGAATGAGAATTACTTTTTTTTTTTCAAAATCATCTTTTTATGAATCATCAGTGTCTGAATTCAAAGGAAACCTGAATTGGTTTCTCGCATTTCAGAATAGCTCTAGAAAGTAAAGTAAGAACATTTTAGTTGGGATTGGAATAGGTGCATGGTTTATGAGCTATCTGGATTTTTTTTTGAATTAAGAATTTATTTTTTTTTAAGATTTTTTTTTACTTTATTTATTTTTAGAGAGAGGAGAAGGGAGGGAGAAAGAGAGGGAGAAAGAGCAATGTATGGTTGCCTCTCACATGGCCCTCACTGGGGAGCTGGCCTGCAACCCAGGCACGCGCCCCAACCAGGAACCGAACCGGGACCCCCTGATTCCCAGCCCACGCTCAATTCACTGAGCCACACCAGCCAGGCAAGAATTTATTTTTAGAAGAGTTTTCAGTTTACAATAAAAATGACAGGAAAATGAAAACGTTCCCCTTATATCTCCCCCTTCTGTGCATGTGCAGCCCCCTGCGTCAACAGCATCTCCCCACAGATGAACCTACATTGCCATGCCACAATCACCCAGAATCCATAGTTCATACTGTGATTTACTCTCGGTTTTGTGCATTCTGTGGATTTGGACAAAAGTATAACGGCATATGTTCATTATTGTGGCATCGGCCGGAGTATTTTGAGTGCCCCCCACATGTGTGCCTGCCTGTTCTTCCCTCTTCTCCTCCACCCACCTCCCTGCAACCACTCACTGATCTTCTTCCTGTCTCCACATTTTTAAATAAATGCTGCTAAATATTTTATTAGATTCAATGAAAGAAATAAAATGCATATCGTACTTCTCTCTACTGTTCTAAAATCGGTTCATCTACCTGTCAACAGATGATAGCCAGTCATTGTTAGGTGATACATGTTTTTCTAAATTCCCTATTGCTTTCCCAGAGATAGAGTTAAATATCTGATTGAGAAGTATCTTCCTATTTTCCTTTTCTCTACATATTTGTACCTACTTCCTGTCGCAGTATGTCATATTCTATTAGAAAAAGGCAGGAGAGAACAGTAAAGAGCTCTGATACTTTTTTTTTAAGGTACTATTTATTTATTTTAGAGAAGGAGGAAGGGAGGGAGAGAGAGAGAGAAATATCGATGTGAGAAACATTGATCAGATGCCTCTTGTATGTGCCCTGTCAGGATCGAACCCACAACCCAGGCATGTGCCCTGACCAGAAATCGAACTGGCAACCTTCCACTTTGCAGGACGATGTCCTACCAACTGAGCCACACTGGTCAGGGCAGAGCTCTGGTTCCAAAGACACGTGTCCCTGGTTGGTGTCCCAGTTCGCTACCTATTGATTGCAAGATCTTATTAACTATATTCTCTATCGGTTTAATCATCTATAAAAGGAATATACTGATATCACTTATGTTATATTGCCATCATGAATGTTAAAAGATTTAATAGATTTAAGGTGCCTAGAACAGTACCTAGCACATATTAAGTGCTGTGTACATGTTAACTCCACTGATTAACCTGCAATTACAACATAAGGCAGGTAAACAGAGGGCTCAGGAGCAAGCTCTAATGCAGAGAAACAATGTGAAAGAGAATAGAAATAAGTCAGGTCCCCTTGGCCTTTGCAAAAGAAGTCAGTTACTACAAAGAGAGCCACATCAAGGGCACACAAAGGCAGACCACTCGTTAGAACTACACTCTGCAATACAATAATCCTTTTATTGTAATTTATGAAAACTCACTGAACCTAAGATGAAGGTTCACTTTCTGGTGAATTTATGCATTTCCGCTCATAATCATAATGGAAGGCTTTTGGGAAAAGTGGTTTGTACAACATTCCAAAATTCTTCTTCCCCAAATTCAGGAAATAAAAATAATTTGGAGGATCCCAAACTTAGACAACCTCCTTTTTATACGTAGTGAGTTCCAATTTTTGCCTAGCTTATCATCATTAATTATGGATACTGGGATTACTAGGTCTAAGTGTTCATAACTTGCTTATCTTTTTAACAAAATATACATTTTTCAGGACTCAAGGAGATAAGAGACATTTTGCTCTCCCCTCCTCTTAAATTATAGCAATTTTCAACACATTGGAAAAATGAGAAAAACCCTAGGCAAGGTCATCTTCAAAATAAATTTTTCCTTGACTTTGCAGTATTAAAAAAAATTAAGGAATAAGGATGGTATGAGGAAAGAAATGACCTCCATACCAGTTAGCCATCCATGTAACTCAGTAAAGGAAAGGCATTGCTAATAAACTGTTGTACTTTTCAGATAACTTTTATTACTAGAAATGTCGACGTGTAAGAAATTATGTCAATTATCAACCATCAACACTGTCTTGATGAATCCTAAGTATGTACAATACTCCCAGTCCCACCTGCAACCCAAGTACCCCTCTGGTTTTTCCAGTAACCTGAAATGTTTCCCTCCATTTATCATGTTTTTTATCAAATTCTAAGGTTAGAAATAAGCTCTTCGCATGCCATTCTCTACATTTCTTCTTTATTCCTAAGCAGTCGAAGGGTTCTGTAGATTTCTCTGGTTCCTACCCCTTCCCTCGTCTGGGTCCCTGATAGGAATGTAGTTCAGGCACTTCTTGTTAGAGAGCCCCATGGCTGTTCTCCTTGACTTAATTTTCTTGCCTTTCTTTTTTTTTTTTTTTAAGATGTTTTATTTTTTTAGAGAGAGGAGAAGGGAGGGAGAAAGAGCGATATATGGTTGTCTCTCACATGGCCCTCACTGGGGACCTGGCCTGCAGCCCAGGCATGTGCCCCAACTGGGAATCAAACCAGGACCCTCTGGTTCCCAGCCCGTGCTCAAGCCACTGAGCTACACCAGCAGGGCTATTTCCTTGCCTTTCAAACGCAGCCTGCAGACTGTCCCAAGAAAAATCCTCTACGACACTCCCTCGAACCAGACTAAGAAGTTATTCGACACTTGGAAGGTTTCTTATTTCCCGTTATATCTACTGCCCCACAGATAACAGTCTCTGGACTTGAATGATTCCAGGCCTCTCACTGTGTCCTATTCAACCATTTCCACAGTGGCCTGAGTAACTGGATAAAGGAAACTGGGAAGGAAGTAAATAGAGACACGATTCAATGAAATGATTCTGTGCATTGCGTGCACTGCTCTGCAAAGCATCAGATCCCCACAGGGCGGAACTGGAAGATCCCGTCAGTCTAACAAACATGGGGAGCTCTTGGGCAGACGTCCTCATCTTTGAAGTGCCTGCAGCACTGAGCTTGCAGTAGTGGGCGTGGGGACTCGATACACATGGGTTAAATGTATTTGGTTGAATTTGTGAATTTCTAGAATTTCTTTCATTTGCAATAGAGTGTAAATGGATGTAAAAATTTGACATGCTATTAATATATATGTAAAGTTTAAAAAATTGCATTTTTCTTCTTTAACATTCTAAATCTTCAATATTTTATTCCTATCTCTTAAAATGTAAACACTTTTTTTTTTTTTGTCCAGGGAATTAAAGAAGACTGAGCTAGGTTTAAAAAGTAATTTCTGATGTGATATATAACACTGAATTTATTTTATGCCACTTGCTAATGAATGTTTCCCCCTTCACACTACTTAAGAGGAGTTCAGCCTGGCTGGTGTAGCTCAGTGGATTGAGCGCGGGCTGGGAACCAGAGGGTCCCGGTTTGATTCCCAGTCAGGGCACATGCGTGGGTTGCAGGCCAGGTCCCCAGTAGGGGGTGTGCGAGAGGCAACCACACATTGCTGTTTCTCCCTCTCTTTCTCCCTCCCTTCTCCTCTCTCTAAAAATAAATAAATAAAATATTAAAAAAAAAAAAGAGGAGTTCAAAATGTAAGTGATCAAAACTGGCCGCGTGAAGTGCTGGCCATGGTTTCTACTTCAGTCTGTGGCTCCTCTCTCCAGCTGGACTGGGAAAGGTAGAGGGAGGTTAAACTCCTTTTACATTTAAAAGTGCTCTTTAAAGTGCATTAACTTCCTAACATTTTTGCCCAGAAATGCTATACTAATTTGATATTTGTCCTGTATCATTTTTCTATCTAACCTAGGCAGAAATCTGAGTGGCCCTTAATTGTATTTTCTTCCCTTTTAAACTACAGTCTCCTTTGGCAATTTCTGGACTCCTAAATGGAAAATTTTGTCATTTTATAGTGATTGGATATTTTCTTTTAAATTTAGAGGTTTCTCTGAGAACTATAATAATCTTGTCACATTTAAAATATATAGCATTAGGCATGTGTGACTCGTGTAAGGAGAAAAGGTTGGAGCCTGCTTCAGTTAAGTGCATGAGAAATGGACTTTCACCTTCCCATAACTCAAAAATGGCTAAAGCAATTTAGTTCAAACTCTCCAACAAGTTCACCTTTGGTCAGAGTTAAAGTTGGAAAAATCTCCTCCAAAATGGAATCACACCCAGAGAAAATTATAACCTAAAAAGGAGATACATGTTTAAACATTGTGTATTTTTTTGCTGAATATATAACATTTCTACATAATTTAACACATTTTAATGCTTATTTTCATAGAAATCAATTGCTAGTTTTTATAGTTGCTAGTTTTTAAATCTTAAGCATCCAATACTTAAATTAGATTTTAATTATAGTAAAATGAGTGAAACCATTTAATTACTCATAGTTGAATTAATAAAATTGGCAATTAAAGCAAAATGTATACATAATATGTGATCCTGCAATTGCTAGATGCAATCAAATTTTTAATGCCCCATATCAGTGCAAATTTGTACAAAAGTTTACAGATCGCCCAATTAATTTGCTTACTTGGTAAGTGTTTATTTTGTATCTGTGATGCACCCAGCACTGGTAGGTGTTAGGCCTTTGTTAGTGAAAAGACCATGAGTTTTCACCTTGAAGTATTTAGTCTGGTGAGACAGATAAGTAGAGGGGAAAACAATTTGGCAAAAATAACTGTACCTCAAGGACACTCACTGATCCTTGTCTGAGGGAACTGGTAAGAATATTCAGAAATATTTGATCTGGGTCTTGAAGGATAAATAGTAGAGTAGTCATGTGGGAAGAAAAATCCAGACAGCAGGCAAAAGCTTTGAAATGTGAAAGAGTAGGCTAAGAAAATGTAGAGGATTTCAGTGTGTCTGAAGAATTCTGTGACTGATTAGTGAACAGAAGTGTTTACCAAGGTTACAATGACATGAACTGAACTTTTCCCCAGTTCTTTCTAGCTCTTTAGCTTCTCCCATTTTTTTTTTTACCCGTGTCTTTAGTGCACCTTTTCCAGATGGCTCCTGGGATATTCGAGGAACAATTTTTTGTCCCTTTAATGTTGGCCCTGGTCATGTGACTTGGTCAATGGCATGTTGATGGACAGGGCACATAGACTTTAACTGTACTTTTGTGGTTGAGCTGCTGTCCTCGGGCTTCTGTCACTGTCACCTGAGCAAGTCCTGGGGCCGTTGCCAGGATGACTGCCCCGGAGCAAACCCACACCCCTCGTGCAGCCGGGAGCTCCCGCTCGATGCCAGCCTAACCAGGTGCGGGGGGCAGAAGAGACACTAAGAATCCATCAGAATCAAGCAGGAGATAGTTGATTATGGGACTAGGACAACGGTAGTTACAAAACACTTGAACAGGAAGCAGGAAGCTACTTAGGGGCCTGTAACAGATCCTCTGACATGTCAGTGATTTTATGGTGGTGGTTGTTTGAATGGGAAATGTATCAACATTATAACTCAGAAATGTCATTGCATTAGAAAATTCCAATGGCATAGAAATAAGTTAGGATGTTAAAATAATGGAAGGGTAGATAGAGGTCTTCACTAATGTGTAGAGGTCTTCACTAATGTAGAGAAACACATAGGCTTGGGAATGTCAGATTTACATATTGCATATAAATCAGTGGCAGGTATAGGGCTGAATCCGGCCCTCCACCTTGCTTTATCCTGCCCGACACCTTGTTTCTACCCGGCGGCAGCACTGAGCTCTCACTTAACTGTTAAGGAGTAGTTACATTTATACAGTCCTAAAATTACATTCGTCCCTCTGAAGGTGACCACGGGGCTGATGTGGCCCCTGGTGAAAATGAGTTTGACAACCCTAGATAGGGGAAGAAGCTAGAGAGAATGAAAGTGGATTTAAACTTGTGCCGTATGGTGGACATGGTGCTTCCATTAATTTGATGACAAGATGCTGGACTTATATATACAGAGCTAAAACATTCAGTCTGTGGCGCCAAATGCATGAGGCATTTGTGAAAACCCAAATAGTAATGTGTAAAACATAGTTGCACTTATGGGTCATGATGTTCAAGGGAGAATCTAATGAGGAAATACGTGAGCATTACCAATATACAGGTAATAAGTGAAGAGATGGGAGTGAACTAGATCAATCACAGAGATCTTGCTGGTCAGGAAGAGAAGGGGGCCTTCTGGAAAGATGACAATTTAAGGACAAAACTGATTTGCTTGCATCCCACCAGTTCATCTCTCCCAAGCCTGATAGGCTTAGGTGTCCACAAGAAAACAGGCCCTGGGTAGTGTAAGAATTTTCCAAAGCATTTTTTCCCATCTAGGATGACTGCCTCTCTGGCCCCACAGCTTCAGAAAGTCTTCATTTTGAGTATCAGAAGGCAATGCATCCCAGGGAGGACAGAGTGGGCAGAGATGGCTGGGCCCATGTGAGTTTAGCCTTGTTTCCCTGACCGTTGAGCGCCGAAGAGTAGTTGAATAAATGGGCAGAGTTCTCCTAGTCCAGGCAGGAAAGCACCTCAGGGTGGAGAAGCTCAGTCTTAATAGCTTCACAGAGAGCTAATAAGCTACTGCAGTTCCTTTTAAGCTCACAATTTAATTGCATGGAACAGTCCTCAGCTACTCTCAGGACTGTAGCCGATGAAGTATTTCAGCAGTTGATCTGGCATCCCAATGGGTAAACATGGAAACCCCTAAGCCACCTAACAGGGGCCAGAATAGAAAAAGGAAGAGAAGAGAGAACCTTTATTCTCAACTTCTAAAGAAATTCAGATGCTAGAGAAAAGTCTTGAGAACTTGACAAATATAGCTCAGAATACGTTGCTCTTGAGAAAAAGTTTAACAGTTAAAGGAGAATTGTTACAAATAGAACATTAATAGAAAGTATATCTCCAAACTATAGGAATGAAAAGAAAGAAAAAAATTAAAAAAAATTGGAAGTTAGGTTTGAATATAGATGTTATATCAAGCAGATATAGCATCTGAATATGTAGAAAGTTTATAAAAAGAAAAAAGTACACAATAAAAAAGTGAAATAAAATTTATAACCTACAGAAGGAAAACAATTTCAACTAGGATATTGTATCGCTATGAAACCATTCAGGGACAAATCTATGCACGTTGCTTTTCTGACTTCCTAATGAACAACAGACTTTCAGAGAGACTATTGTGCAGGTGAGGGGAACAACTGTTTTATCAGTAAATGAAATCAAATATATACTAATGTAGGGGAAGGGGTGCCCAACCTAAAACTGATAGAACACGGTGACATGATACCACTGGTAGAACAGCTCATAACTTCTCATCAGGCCCCACAACTACATGATCAAATACCCATGTACTCACTATGTTATCAGGTAAAGACTACTTGTATGTCCACTGAGCCAAGAGAAGTAATTTATAATGTATTATAAAAGGCAGATTAACTTTCTTCTTTTGAAAATCTTTCCTAGAAAATAATTAAAACGATGTTTTTTGCAAAAAATCGAATCCAGTTTGAGTCATTTAGAATAAACCACATAAGGAAGTTTCTCCCTACCACTGCTATATGAGCAACATATGCATGAAGAGGGATTTTCTTTTCATCTTTTAGAAAAGGGGAAAACATGAATCAAAATATCAGTGATATACTCATTGAAGAATCATTTTCTCTAAGATTTTTAAAACTAACTTGATGGGAATTAGTGTGCAGTGTGGCTAAGGATCCACCTTGTTGTATGGTCAAGGGGCACCTTCAGAATCTCCAAGTGAACAAGCCCGAACCCTTCTAATCACGGTGCCTCCAGAGCATGCGAGGCAGGCATGCTGCCGGTCAGATGGTGTGAAGTTGCGGTGGCCCCCTGGTCTCTGCAGGGAATAAATGGGAAGAAAGGATACAGAGGAGAGGAGGAATTGGGGGAAAGAGAACGGAGGACAAGAAACGCAGTGAGAGTCCGCACTGGACATTGGTTATTTTGTCTCTAAATTTTAAAATTTTAAATTAAATATTCCAGGAAATACACAAGTGTGTATTTTAAAAATTACCAAACTTCTTGTCCTTTCCATTGTGTTATGCCTCCGTTAATTATTTATTGTAATGTATTATCTTATTAATAGTTATAATCCTCAGGCTGTGTTTCAACTAAAAACCAGGGGAAGGGCAGCAAGGCATGGTACCATCACAGTACTGCTGAGCGAGTTGCCCATCTGTGGCTTTTTTCCTTGCCTCTTAGAATTTCCTCAGTACACGTGTAATTCATGGAGACGATACGATTCCTTTTTCTGTAATATATGCTTTTTTTTTTCATTTAAAGCCATCTTAGTGCTGACTTTGAATGATTATCAGTTGCTAAAGAATTTGGATGTATCCTAACTTTATTGTGAGTCAAGCCAATTCATTTTTTGGGGGAAAAAGGTAGAAATGACAGTTACACTGTGTCTGTAATGGCCAATTGAAACAAGAAATCCATTTCTGTCTTTCCAGTGATACCCAAGTCTGCCGAGTTTTCACGTGGTGTGCTTCTCTCGCTTGTTTTATTGGGTGACAAATGGAAGAATGTGTCATCCTCAGAATGAAAGTTTAGTTAGTCTACGTGCAGACATTAACTGTCTCATTATAAAATGGTAACGGAAGTCAGAAGCTTTTACTATGTTTATGGAATTCAGAAATAGTCAACGCTTATGAAACTTTAAAAGACGATAGTAAAAAGTGTTACATTTTTAATCATAAGCAATACTACATGTTTTAATAAACAGTTCAGAATAGTGCTAGTAAGTAGGGAATTTCAGGAGAGTAATACAACATTTTGGTAAAAGTATCATTTTGGAAATAGAAGCGTAGGCACCGTGGGGGTGCCAATACACTATACTGACTCCTAGATTAAAGGAGATGTTTAAAAATATTAATAATGAAATAGTGTTACTAAATGTGTGGCACAAAGGAGCTCTGCCTAAGCTGGTGCCCTACTCAAGCGCCCAGTGTGGCGGAGCACTGGGTGGCTGGCACTGTGACGAGTGACAGATTGTCCCGGGGTGTGCCTCGTGTGCACTCCCGGCCGCAGTCGATTGGCACGACTCCGATTCTTCCGCTCTCCTCCTCTAATGCTTCCACTCCAGCACCTGACATTCGTACCTGCACATTCTTAGTCCCCTTGTCCAAAGGAAGCAAAACAGATCATTCGGTTGAGAGGAACATCAGCTTACAGGTAACCCCTTGACCGAGACTCCAGGTGAGCCCCAGCTGGACAGTCTGGGTGGATCTGGAAATACACCGATGCAGTAAATTGTGCAACAGCCATTAGTGAAAGAGCGTGGCTCTGTTGAGGGTGACCCTTTGCTCCCTCATCCTGGTGACAGAGCCATTAGCTGAGTCATGGGTTAGAGTCTCAAACAGCTTTGGTGTGTTTGCTCTTCTGTTTCCTTGCGTGTGCCATCAGAGAAGAGAGAGCACATCAACCCTGAAGAATAGCTTGAAGTGGCTGGATCTAGAGGGACAGAAATGGTTTAGGGAATGAAATAAGGAGAACCATAGGGAACAGCACGTGCATGTTCTTTTGCAAAGGGTAATCTCTGTCTCCAGGGGAGACCCAATATGGGCTGGGGACGCTCTGCTAATCCCATCGCTTCAGTGACTTGGTGATAATAAATGTAGCCTCTCACGTAACTCCCACCTTGGCACTTGCACCCATGGTGGATAGCTGACAATGTCGTTGTTGGAAACAATTATAAAACACTAGCAGTTTTATGGGATGGTTTATATAAGCTCCAAGAAATAGTATTCGTGTTCTGTACTTGGATCCTGAAGTATTAGTGACTATAGCATCTCCAAGCTCATGGTCATTTTATGGAGATTCAATAACTAAAAGGCAATGCGATTGCAATTCATAGAATAAACAATAAAGAAAGTAAAAACCCTCTAAATGTTTTACTCCTTCTGCTTGCTTTCATTTCTGAAATAAATGTATTGTTGTAAACACTGCCTTGAAATACATTTATTTTTTATGTGAAGTGACAGAAAAGAACCTGTGGCTCCTGAGTTCCGAAAATGTGATTCCTCCAGGCAGGGGAGGTGGCAGCCTGGCCCACCGTGGCAGTGACAAGTGTACTGACTGCCTAATAACTCACCGGAGCATGGACAGCAGGCCACCGCCCCAAGCCGGTTCTGATCTGTATTTGTTATTTGCAATGCCCCGAGGCAGCGAAGCTTCACTGCTGCCATTATTAATAGTAAGTACATCAGAAAACTCAGCCAACTCCAGGGTGAAAACGAGATCCTATAGCTTCTATGTAATGAAGCCCAAAGTCACCCCTGTGCAACATCATCGGTTACAGGCATCGCAGATGGAGCTCCGATGGGAACGTCAGTTTTCTAAATGTATGTAGATTGTACTTAAGGAACCCAGAGAAAGCGTTTTTGTCGTTTTGACACCGAGTTTCTTGCAATTGCCATGATTTTAGGCTCACGTTATTTAAAACAGAAATCAAAATATGGTCTGTAGGAGTGTGCTTATAGACCTGGGCTCTCCAAGACCAGCCAAGAGCAGGCGTCGAAGTCCCATGGAAACCCTGGTCTGTGAACAAAGGGGTCCTGATGTTGTTCAGCAGCCTCGTTGTGACAAAATTGTGTCCAGTTTGCCTTATTCCATGGCACCCTGAATAGACATTTTAAGAGTGTGAGAGAACTCACTTCTGGCCTGCCATGAAACTTGATATTTTAATGTGTGTTCAAAGAGTAGGCACACCCTTCCTCATGAGGGTTATCTGGGGCAGTCTGTGGGTAGCACGCATGTGTCTTCTTTGCATGCAGGCTACTTATGGAGTATGGAAAAAACAGGTCAGTCATTGTAACGATGCCTGGGCTCACGGTGGCAAGTACAGGTGAAAACTGCACCAACACAATTGCTCTCCAAAGAGCACTCGCTCTGTTTTGTCCTTAAATAAAGTGTGAGCTCTGTCTTTTGTGTTACTCTCCTCAGACCTTAATAGCTTAATTCACATGCTCTATTTTGGCAACAGTGTTTCTCATTTCTTAGAGTTTACAATGTATAATTATAGTGTTGATTTTGCACATGTTCTATGGACACACCTCACTTAGTATTGTTTGCAGCCATGCTCTTTATCCTCCTGTTTCAAGGGTCGCTGTTCCTCCAGTAGCTCAGCCTCCAGAAAGCTTTACAAATGCAACCCTAGAGTAAATGGTCGTGATAGGGAAGTGATAGGAAATGGAACAAGGGAAAACCGTTTTCGCATAAAGGCATTTGCACAGATAAATAATTCAACGATTCTGTTTTACATTGAATTTGATTTGTTTGTGTACTTTTTATGTGAAAATATGAGTCATCTTGGCATTGACTGTATATCATGAACTATTTTAAACTTCCATTAAATGGTTGGAGCAGGTTCAAGAGGCATTGACAATGTCAACTACACTTTAAATCATGATGTTAATTGTATATAATGCACCAAGCACAATGCTCATGACTGTGTGGAGATGCAAGAAAACTTCCCAGTGATACACTCTTGTATTTTTCACTTGGGGACATGCAGCATTTTATAGCTGAATCTGCGCTTTTCTCACAAAACTTACCGTAAGCAATAAAACAATTCTTAAAATTAAGTATTACATTTATATCGATGTGACCATTTTATTTTCATGTGCTTCCTATATTAACAGTATGTTTGCAAGTTGATTCCTAAGTTAAATATCCCATCCCAGAAATACTGCAGTGTATAGAACTAGGATTATATTAAAATAGCAGTTTGACATTAAGTGCTTAGTGAAACGTTGAAATAAGATTTAATGACTGACAGAAAAAACATGATAAGAATATTTTAAACCGAGTATTCCCATATGAAACAGATTATGTATCTATACAACTTCTAATTAGTAAAAGTAATTTATAATTAATTATCATATAAATAATTATATAATATGTATCATAATTTATACCATATAATGGCACTTATTTATAGTTACAGATATAAAATTGTTTTAGCCTCATCTTATATAATTCATATATTAATTTTAATGTAGTATCTTTTAATATCAACATTTTCTAAATATCTTCCTTAGTTTGATAGATTTAAGCATATGCAATTATAAAAGATCCTACATGTATAAGAACAGAAACACACATGCTCTTTTAGGAATAATAGAAACTCATCAACATTGTATTTCACTTTTTGAAGTCTAGTGTAGAGTGATATAAGAATATGTGGGCATTTCTATTTCAGAGCACGAATAAATTAATACTTGGAATAAAATCCAGTTCATTTGGCCTTCAATCAAGGTATATTAACAAGCACATTTATAGCAATATTTATTGTTCACGACAATGACCCAAGGTGCTACACCATTCTAATTGACTTATACATCAATCCAGACCAATTAAATTGTGCTTTACTGTAAATTTATTGCTTGAGAAAAACAGAGACAGAATGAATGGGGCTGAATTAGATGGATCAAGGCAAGCAAAGCTTCAAAAACTTACACATAGAGATTAGCAAGCCAGTATGATTTCTTGAATGGGCATTTGACTTATGAACCGGGAGGTTCAAGTCCCAGTCGCAGCTTGCATTTCCCTTTCAGGACGCCAAGCTACCTGGACAGGCCTCCCTGGGCTCCAGGTACGGCAGCTGTATGGTGAGGTTGGCGGGGGTGGCGGGCAGCTAGATGACTTAATTTATATAGGCTGGCCCTACTGCATTTCCTTCAAGAGGTTCTCCGAAGTGTGTACTAAATAAACTTTAGTGTTCTTTTGTAATAAAGATTTCTAACGACAATTAAATGTTCATCTATCAATTTAGTTCACTGTTACTGAATTCCTACCATGTGTCAGGTACCATATGCAATTCTGGATGGGGAGTTTACAGTTAAATACATAAAGAAGTTAAGTGGAAGCAGTTGATGGTAAAGTAATTTTATAATTGCCGTAATAAAACAGAAAGAAAACTTTATGGTAAGATAAATCAATAAGGTATTAAAAGATCAGGAGGGCTTTACTATCCCAATTCTTGGTATATTTACTTGCTCATAGCATGTGCCTGTGTCTGCTTAGGAGATCCTCAGTTTTTCACACTCCACCACCATCCGCCCTCCCCCACTCCCACCCTCTTGGGTTCAATGGATTGGCTAGTGGGGGCTGGGGCGGGGTCCTTCCTCAGGTCCTCAGGCTCTGATTGTACCCCAGAGGGTGGTTCCATCACCTAGTTTCCCCTGAGGGCGGGCTGGCATTGACAAGAATGGGGAGCTCTGCAGTGTTTAAAAATGGTTTCTTTTCCTCTCCCCTGTGGAAAGCAAGAGGGGGTTTTCCTTCAGTGTGGACCGTGGGAACCTGGTTGGACCCTAGGGGTAGTTCTCGGAACATTGAGGGGAGCCTCCCTCGGACTGGGTCCTGTGGGGTTTTGAACCTCCAGACGTATCCACATGCACCCTCCGGCAGCTCATGGGTCACGGGTCAGGGTTTGGGGTGGGGTAGGCTTCTGCTCTCGAGTCCCCTCCCTGGGCAGAGGAGACTTCCAGTCATCTCCTCTCTGTCCCTCCAGGATTGGGGGCAGCTGCTTACCCTGGGTCCCGTCTCTCACAGATTCAAGAACTGTTGGCTTTCAGTCTGTTCAGGTTTTGATTTGATAGGACTGAGTGGCAACTTCCAAGCTCCTTCCATGAGGAGCCAGAAACCAGAAACTCACTGGGATTCTTTATACATTCTGGGTTTGAGCCATTCGTTGGGTATATGAATTGCAAGTATGTTAACAGATAACTTTAATAAAGAACTAATGGAATGAATAACTTTTGAGGAAAAATTCATACAATAGTGCATCCTTTTTTCTATTTCAAAAACCAATGATCAGTCTTTGCACTGAATGAGGAAATGACGTATCATAACAGCAATATGAGCCAATATGATTGATGTTCTCTAGTTTGGTGTTATTCTCAACAAACCCAAAACTGTTTTTAATGTGTGTTAAGTGATTAAAGAACAGAAATGTGATTTCTGGAAGAAAGGCATGCTGGGGGAAATATGGGCAAAATGGGGTCCAAGTTAAAGAAGGTAAGCGACAACTGGTGATGCAGTTTGTCCGGGCATGGGTGCTAGTAACACATTTCGCTGGTCCCTGTACCCCAGCCTCTTGCTGCACTGCGAGGCAGACAGCATCTCCTCTTAAATACCGATGCTTATTTTGCATTATCTAGGGAAGATACGGGTCTCTGGAAGAGATCACGACACTCAGAAGGAAAGCCCTCTCTTTGGACAAAACTCTGAATGAGCTACATTGTACTTACTGATATTCTCTTGTTTTATTTACATATATAATCAATGGTGATACAATATTATTCAAAAGCTACTTGGATGTAACCTACTGTAACTCGGAAGCTAATGGAATACAATCTTTTTTTTTTTTTTAAGAAGAAGAGGGCTGTAAAGATGTAATGTCCATGACTTTTTGGTGCTGTGAATGAAGGATGGTCCTGAACGGCACCCTCAAACGTGTTTGTGTTTGGTCAGGGGACAAGAACGGATGCATAGGGATAGGGGAGCAACAGGCTGTGCCACTCTGGGCTGGTCATTTATTTTGTTGCTTGAATTTTTATTTATTTTGTATTTGCCAATCCAAGGGAAAAGAAGTCCATGTCCCTGACCAAATAGGCAGGTAGTGCATGTTTTAAACATTCTTGCCGCACACTGGTTGAACATTGCTGGAATCGACAATATCCCCTGCACCTACTGAGCTTCCATTCTCACGAGAGGGGTCGTCAGTAGTCATGATGACTGAGTGACAAGCAGCATGTTAGAAGATGCTAACTGCTGTGGAAAAGTAGAACAAGACAAGGAGAAAAGGAAACAGTGATGTTTGGAGGAGGGGAGTGTGAGAGAGTGAATTCCTTTTTAAGACATTAGCCCACTGGTTGTCAGAGAGAGACCTTTGAGCAAAAATGTTTAGCAAGTGCAGGGGTGAGCTCAGTAACAGGGAGGAGCTCTCCAGCTGCAGGATCTGAGATTCGGACACAGCAGGGTAAGGAGCGTGATGGAAGAACAGAAAGAAGCCAGTGTGATTGGGGCAGGTGAACCAGGGAAAGAGCTGGGGAGGGGAGTTCAGAAAGGAATCAGGAAGCGGGATAATATGGCTTTGTTTTGTCTTAGAAAGGGCTGGCTTTTACCCTGAGAGAGATGGGAAGCCGAGGCGGGGTTGTGAATGGTAGAACGACATGATCTGCACTATGTTTTGCAAATATTCTGGTTGCCAAGAAGAGAATATTTTTTAAACACAAAGATTATACAAAATGCCTCAGCTTTAAAATATGTTTGGTTAAAAAATATACCCTCAGGATATATTTCCAGTCTCACATAATCGATTAAACTCCTCCTCATCTCCTGACTCGATCCATCCCAAGACGCCCGTGGAAAAATCCGTGGACGATATGTGATTGCACAATTAAATGCTAAGGCTGTACTGCAAAGCATGACTTTATACAAATGGTAAAATTATACCAGTGGAAATCGTTAAGGACGACATCGTGTGGGTGTTTGAACAAGAGCTTAATCTTGAGGATAGGTAAAATCAATTAGTCAAAGTGGGGAATGGTGGGGTGTGTGAGAAATATGTTGTAGAAGCGAACGATTAGAACTAAGAATGTCCAGCTGATTTTGAAGCAGAAAAATAAAATAATATCATCAATTTTTAGATAGCAGCATGGTAGGTGGTTCTGATTTATTGAGGGAAAAATGAACCAACAAAAAACAATTCTTATACATAGAGTCGAAACTTGCTCTCCGCCGAAAGGGACATGCCATTGTCGTATCTTGGCTAACATCAGTGACCTTAGACGAGCGATGCTTTGGACAAAAGAGGCCTTGCGTTATTTGCCAGAAGATGTATTTCTCGCCCAAGGAGAGAAAAATGGAATTAAAGACAGAGTTGTCTGCTCCGTGTTTAGGTGTGTGCACCCTTGCTGTATAGGAGGTCCAAGAACCTTCAGTGATGTGACAGCTGCGTCGAACCCCAAGAAACATGGTAAAGTCTGACTTATATAATGCAGTTGATGTTTTCCTTTTGTCAGGTAACAGAAACACGGACGGGTCCTCTCGGCTGCAGTAACTATGACAACCTAGATTCTGTCAGCTCTGTTCTGGTTCAGAGTCCTGAGAATAAGATTCAGTTGCAAGGTATGTAGGAAGAATCTCATTAATTCTCTATCCAGTTGCGATTGCATTCTTCTTTTTGTTATAAGTCGTGTGTGCAATAGTAGGCTGTTGAAATTCTCATAAAAGGCCAATTTCCTAAGTTTTTAACTGATAGAAACATTCTAGACCAGGTGAAGAAAATGTCAAAATTCAATTTACTTCTTAAATTAAGTCATCTATAGCAGTGGGAAATGTATCATGATAGTATTTGACTTTCCTACAGTAATCACTGTCTCAATAAGTAGCAGTTTTTTCAAAGGTCTGCCTGAGCTTTGAATTTTTCCTTACAGATTCTGGGAAAACTCATAATTGTAGTTGTGCATGGTGTAACATGAACTGTTGACATTTGAAATATAAACATAGACGGTGGTTAAGGCTGTATTTGTCTTCTGACAGAAATGTATTTGAGAACACGCTAACAAAATTTTGATATGTATATTATTTCCACTATAAATATAGATTATTTGATAATGCTAGTAATTACCATCTTTTTCCATTACTACATTTTTGAGATAATTTAATAGGGGATTTTTTAAAAAATAACTTTTAACAAATATATACTCTTTTCAAAATGCTTATGCATAGCACTCATTCAAATAGGCAGGGAAAGGTCACGAATACATATGTGCTAGTTTAAATAAGTTCAGAAACATCTTTGTGATGATACATTTCTGAAATCATGTTGACCGATCGAAGGAGTAATTCTGAATTGTTCTTCCTATTATACCTTTTCTAATTGCATATATTACACCTCCGTTTATGATGTTCCATTTTAGATAAAGATGCATAAAAGTTTTAGACATTGTGTCATTCTTTCTCAGCATTCAATCTTGAAAAGTGTTAACAGCTTTGATTTATTTAAATTTAGTGTAAGTAATAATTGAATGCCATTCCTTTTGAATTGTAGAAAATTTGCAAGGGAAGTACTTTACAATTTTAAACTTTAAATGCTATCCAATTTATAATGATCAATTTTAGATTTAAAGTTATTAAAATATTTTCTCTAAATAGAAATGTAGCACACAATATTACTTGTAATTCTTTCCTGTGTACTCCTTTTAACCAGTATGGATTAACTCCCATCAGGATATGAACTCTCATCCAAGAGGACACAAAAATTTATATCAAATTTATGTTTATTTCAATTGATTTATTTTAAAAATGTATCACCACAATTAATTGATTCTTACTGTTTAGAAATATTATATTATACACACACAACTTCAGTCACCTGTATGTCTTGAAAAAAATTAACACAAAGAATACATGAAGCAACACTTACCTTTATTTAACTATACTTCTGTTCTTTTCAATTTATGTAATTTCTGCATCTCTCCCTTTCACCATTTCTATTTGCCAGGTTTATATGTTTAATTGTCTGTTGCAGCTTTATTTGTATACCTGGTTGGTACAAAAACCTTTCCAAAGATAACCTTAGAAAATCAATATTGCCATTCTGGGCTTCTCATGTACTCTCTCTTAAATTTCATTTGCATGTATACTTATAGTCCAATTAGCATATTGATTTGCCTTTTCCACCTACCAGTTAATAGTACACCTTCGCTTCTTTACTTTATGCAGAATGCAAAGCATTCACTCATTTGAGAGCAATGCAACCATAAATGCATTTCTTTCAAGAATATGAAAAACTGTGGGTTACTCTTTGTAGCATTTGGAAAAACACGTGTTCCCAAAGAATTTTTTTATTAAGGTGTATCATAGGTCTGTGCATTTTTAATAGTGTGTTAGTAATTTACCTAGTTGGCTGAATGGATGGATGGATGGAGGGACTGATGGATGAGTACAGATGCATATTCATGATATAGATATAGATAAATAGATCCATTTCTTTGTGTGTGTTGTGTTTTGAAATGAAGCACGAGGTAAAGTAGTAGAATTAGTGTTTAGTCCTTTAGAGAGCTTCTGAATTCAAATATGTTATTGAGAGGAGTCTGGAATCAAGACAGTTTTTTAGTATTGGCCTTAATCTTTCAAGCCGTATTCATTCTCTTGTAGGAGAAAATGAATGGTTCCTGGAGTAGCATTTTTATCAGAGCAAAGAAAGCATCAATCTGAATTATTGACAGTAACAGCATTAGGCAACAATTTTAGAACAAAACTTCATGACTTGATCATCTCCGTGAAAATTAGCATTCAGAACTGAGATGTCAAATTGCTGCACATCACATTCCTTTTGACTGGAAACAAAAGAAATGTGATGATTTCTGGCAGTGAGTAAGCTGGATTTACTTGCTTCTTTGACCTTGAAATCTGGCTTTGCACAATTAGGTGACAGAGCAGACATCTTTCAAAAACTGAAAGAGCTATAGCGACCACTCAAAATTATTGACATAAAATTGATTTAATATATGACAAAGAGTAATTAATTCACAAGAAAGTATTAGCAAATATATATATTAAAAGTAATGATATTCCAATTTTTTCAGCCCCTATGAATTTAACAAATCACAGAGGGTACCTTTGAGCCAAAGGGTAGTAGAAGTAATTAGAAGTCATTTATTAAATTTTAATAGTAACTTTTTGGTAAAATTCCCAGAAATTGAGAAAGCGAATGAGCCATGTAACTGCCTAACACATACTCGCGCAGATCAGTGGGTTTCGAATGTTTCATTCCAACAAAATTGACACAGTACAAGGCTATTACTGTATAGAATATGTACTGTAAATTTCAATGCTGCATCACTGGGCGATATTGTTTGCTTTTAGTAAAAAAGGAATGATAGGGATTTATAAAACTTTGGTGCACTATTGTATCTATTAATATATCATCGGAAGAAATTATCTCAGAGCTGACATATAGAAAGACGAAAGGTAGGGAAATGATTTGTATTAAACTAATTTATATTGATCTATATTTCTAGGAGAAAATACGGACAGTAATGAACAGCATGAGCAAATAAGCAATGCGAGCAACTGGTCCTCTGGTCATTTTCACTCTTTATCTTGCCAGACAAACTTGTGTCAAATAATGTCCCAGTCTGTCTTTTTTTATGAAAAATCTTATTAATCTTATGAACTAGTATAATGCTTAGCCAGTTAATTATACCTAGTTAATTATATGTATTCCAACTCTACTAGTTATTTAAGTACTATTGTATAATACTGTTATATACATCTTTCACTTTTCCTAAATATATTGTGTGTACCTTTAGAACAAGGATATGTCTCAGTCTTCTTCATATTTGCACTTTGCTAGCAAGTCTCTTCCACATGGAGGAATTCAGTTAATGTTATATTTTTTAGGTGAAATAAAAATAAATAATAATGTGACTGTGTAAGTCCTAAGAATACTTTTCCTAACCAAAATGTGGGAGAATTAATCTGAAAGAGTGAAACAGGTATAATTATCAAGATATGTGCAAAGTAATTTTTTTCCCTAAGTACCAATTCTTTGTTTATATTAAGTGAACCTCACTGATAATTGTTAACAGTCAAGCACCAACTTTTTTTTGTTGTTAGAAAAAAACATAAAAGTTGTAAAAATCCAGTTTTATACTAAATAGCAATTATGTATTGGTCAAAATTTTCCTTAATATTGTGTTTATTTTTATCTATGGATTGCTTTGAATGTTTAGGCTTTCTCTGAAATTTTTCTGTGTAGCAAGAAATGCTGAAATTGAAACTACATTTTTCCCTGAAATATCATAATACATTTAAAACCAGGAGAGATCCCCAAATATTAATCTCATGGTCTTATTTTTATTTTCGATGTTTTTTCTTAAGAGAGAGCAACTTTCCTAAACTTGCATTAGAAAAGTAATGAACTGCATCACTGGGGCTGTCTTAACACCTGACAAGGAAATGAACTGGAAACAGCTAAATTAGCTCATCTACTTTCTGTAGTCAGTCTCTGTGACCCCCCCGAACAGCAGTGAGATAAATTACGTGTTGTCAATGCCACCAGATAAGCAGTAGCGGCAGCCTTCTGTAACTCGTTCATCAATGCACCAGCCCATTGTACAATGATATTTATGTAGATGTGGGATGATAGTCTGAAAAAAAATGAAAATATTGAAAACTATTTGAAATCAGGTGGCATAAAATCAATGCTTGCCTCTCTTTTCAAAGGTAGACTGGCTCCATCTGCATGATGGAAAAATAGCAAAATATTCTGATCAAATAAGTCAGAGAGCCAATCAAGTAAATTTAAAAGACAAAATCAGATAGTCTGAGGGATTAAACACATCTATAGTTTCTGGGATTCTTTTTTCTTTAATCCTCAAACAAGGACACGCTTACTGATTTTCAGAGAGAGAAGAAGGGAGGGAAAGAGGGAGAGAAACATCCTCAATTGGTTGTCTCTTGCATGCACCCTAGCTGGGGACCAAACCCTCAGCCTAGGTATGTGCCCTGACTGGGAATTGAACCTACAACCTTTTGGTTTATAGGACAATGCTCCAACCAACTGAGCCACAACAGTCAGGGCTCTGGGATTCCTGAGCAGTGCATGGAGTCAGCATATATTGAAAAGAATGATAAATATTTGCAATTTTGTGGACTTAGGTAATTGTCCAGTGATAGTTTTCAATATGCATCAAGCCATAACTTGATGTACTGTGTTTTAGAACTTCTTGAATATAAATCTACATAACAAATACGTTACACTCTTTTTCTTTGTCAAAGTAAACTCGTGCATGTGCTTGTTCTTTAAGGGCTACAGGTTCTGCTCCCAGACTACCTTCAGGAGCGCTTTGTACAAGCAGCTCTGAGCTACATCGCCTGCAATTCCGAGGGAGAGTTTATCTGCAAGGACAATGACTGCTGGTGTCAGTGTGGCCCCAGGTTTCCGGAGTGCAACTGCCCCTCCATGGACATCCAGGCCATGGAAGAGAATCTGCTTCGAACAACGGAGACATGGAAGGCCTACAACAGCGACTTCGAGGAGTCAGGTAAGACACGGGTTTCTCCGTAGCACTTCATCTCCGCCCAACGAGTGACCACGTCGAAAAGACCATTTAACCGCTTTGGAAGAACTGTTACATTCTCGGAAGGGATTTCATTTGATTTTTTATTATTATCCCTTCAAATGGGCACATGCATGGGTGTATTAGTGGTTATTCAGTGTCTCACTGAAAGCATGCTTGGTGCTTTGTGTATTACTATGTACCATGGACTCAAGAACCTAGCCTGCTTTTGAGCTCATATATGAGTCATGTTTTGCTTTTCTCAGTACAAGAATTTATCATGAGATATTTCTGCTACCTCACTGAACCTTTACCACACACTCTTGGGTGCCTAAGAAATAAAAACTCTTGAGTATGGGGTGGATGCTTGAAAATAAGATAGGCAAGGATGGAGAACCCCAGAGAGAACAATGAGTTGGCGGTGAGTTTCTGCAAGTTTTTTCCCCCCGGGACACATTTATCAATTCTGGGCCAAGTTGGAAGCTGAGGATCTACGATTAGCCCCTGGAAAATGTTGCTGTTCTGGGACAGAGAAGCCAGACAAATGTTTTGTGTCCCCAGTCGACTGAATTGAGGAAATAGAGGCTGGGGGGATTTAAATGCACAACCAGCCTGCTCTGTAAGACATTTGCCTCATCTTGAACTTCTCCATGGCAAATGGCTGAGAGATGAACTAAAAACCTCTGAATGGTAGAAGCACATGTTCTGCAGTGTCACAGGCTGGAGGCGCAGATGCTCAGCAGGTCCTTACGTGGCGGCCCTGAAGGCCAGAACCAAAAAGCAGGGAGAAACAGAGGTCAGTTGGGTGCTATACAATCATAGCCCAACGCTGAGACAACAGCGCGAATCCTCGTCCAGCGGAACCGATTCTAAGGTCGGTTCCTGAGAGTGGCTGGGAAATGTGAAGAGGGTGGCCTCTTGAGGATGGAAACTTTTTCTCAAGCCTCTGTAGTTTCATTTTGTTTGTTTGTTTTTTTTATATATATAAAGGACACAAAATCCTAGTTTACACCACATGAGAGCAGGCAAGACCTATGGCCAAAAGCAAAGACAAAACAAGTCCATCACTAGGTGAAGCTGACCCAGACACTGAACTTAGTAGAGACAATTTTCAGATAATTATTTTTTAAATGTACAAAGAAATGAAGGATGGATAAAGTAGATGAAGATATTGAAAGTTCACCAGGAATTTGGAATCTGTAAAACTGGACTACTCCACAATAAGACAGTAAAGTAGAGACCAGGAAGAACCATCTGGTTCAAATAGATAAATGCCATTTAGTGGGAAAGGTCTGGATTGTCTTCTTAATACATTGTATTGGGTTATATATAACTTTACTGGAATGACTATTTTATTAAATATTATATTTTTCTTATTATACTACATCTTCTATATAAAAGACTAATACTGCAGTACTTGGTGAAATAATAACAATGGTAATAATAACAATAATATTGGAGGACTATTTGATTTTTAGTAGAAACATGCTAAGGACATAGATAAATCAAGGTTAAAGGATGGAAAAGAATATGCAATGCAAATACTAGTCAAAAATTACTACATTAAATTTTAAAGCAAGATACATTATTTGAAATTAAAATATTCCATAATAATAAAGTAGTAAATGCAATGGGCATATATCTCATAATATATATCATAATTGTTAATTCATATGAGTTGCTCTAGTTAAACAGACAAGGTTTTATTAAGACCACTGTAATTAAGGAGAGACTTAAATAGGGAAGAGAGATTGAGCTGAACTTCTGTGAAGCAAAGGGCAGGGGTTATCTTGGAAACACCGGAGTTAACTCATGGGCAAGGGCGAGAGGACATCAACGGGAGGGTGGTCAGCATGATGTGACAAGGCCACCAGTGTTTGCTAAGGTTCCTTCCTGAAGTGAGACTCCTTCTCTCCCAGAGAGAGTGGGGGATACATGTCCCTGCTCCTCCATCCCAGGCTGAGGGCTCCCAAGTCTTTGAGAAAGCACTCCTGTTTTGTGGAAGATTTGGACCTTAATGGAAGAGAGAAAGAATGAGTCCTGCGAGTTTTCTGAAGGAAAGGGAGGCAGGTGCCTGCAGCCAGAAAGAAATCTGTTTAGAGGCTAATCAAATTGAGAGGAATGTCCAGGCCCTTTGGGTTAATACTGGAGAGCAGAGCTCCCCAAACCATGAAGAAAAATGTGCCAGAAGTACAAGGACCATAAGACTCACACAGAGCCATGCAGCGAGATTTTAATATTCTTCTTTAAGTTAATGAAAGAAGAAAGTGTATATCCATGAAGGTCTTTGAATCTGGAAAGGAAATTAACCAACCCAACTAAAATAAAATAGAGCACTAAACAACAAGAAGAAATTGACAACTTATATTTTTCTAGCGTTCATGGAATATTTACCATGTTTCACCATATGCTGGATCTGAAAGTAAGCCTGAACAAATTTGAAAAGATTGAAGTCATTTAGAACACATTTCAGACCACAGTGGAATTAAACTGAAATCAAATGGAGTTAAACTAGAAGATAAATGGGCAAACTTCATCTGCCTAAAATTTAAGTGCCGAGCTTCTAAATAAACTATAAAAGAGAAGTAAAAAGAAGTTAAGTCAGAAGTTTAAGTTGAAGTAGTTATAAGAAGAGAAAATATGTTAACTGAATAAAAATTAAAAGAGAACAAAGCAGAACTGTGTAATGCAAGTAATGAATAACTTTGGGAGGAAATTTATTGCCTACAGGTATGTTTAAAAGCAACAAAAACCTGGATATAAATTATTTAAGCTTTTTCCTCAAACCTTTTAAAAAAGAACTTCTTCATTAGAGAAGTAGAACAAAGATAACAGCAGAACTTAATGTAATTGAAAGCATTCAGCATGTAGAAAAAAATCCACAGAGTCAACTCCTGGTTCTCTGAAAAGATTAATAAACGTAATAATTACCAAGGGTAAGCAAAGTAAATTTACCAAACTTGACAGAAAAACAGATGAAGAATCTTAGTTACTATGTTCGGGAAAAATGTATCTATTATTAAAATGATTCCTTAAAAAAACTTCTTTCAGAGATAGAATAAGGAAATTAAAAACAATCTTTCATATATGATTAGCAGTATAAAAATTTAACAAACTATTATTAATATATAGAGAACAATGAATAAAAATAAACATTATAAAAATGAAATTTACTCAAGATTAATTTAGCTTAAAAATATCGATTAGATTACATCAGAAATGGAAAATAGAATCATGTGACCATCTCAATAAATATTTAAAATCCATTTATGATTTTAAAATATATGTCTTTGAGCAAATGTGAAATACATGCAACCTTCTATCTTTTTTTTTATTTAAAAAAATTTTTTTTAAGATTTTGTTTATTTTCAGAGAGAGGAGAAGGGAGGGAGAAAGAGCAATGTATGGTTGCCTCTCACATGGCCCTCATTGGGGACCTGGCCCGCAACCCAGGCATGTGCCCCGACTGGGAATTGAACCGGGACCCTCTGGTTCCCAGCCCGCGCTCAATCCACTGAGCTATACCAGCCAGGCCACAACCTTCTATCTTTTAATAAAGGATTTCTACAAAAACCTTGTGTATAATTAAAAATTTGGAAGCTTTCCTTCTGAGAGCAAGGATAGTAATGTCCACTCTCACAACTTCTACTGAAAAATGTACTCAAGGTTCTCGTCAGTGTAGTTAGGCAAGAGAAAAAGAAAAAAGGTGTAAATACTGGAAAGAAATAGTAAAATTAGCATCTACAGAGAAAATATAACTGTTTATACATTGGAAATTAAAAAAATAAGCTCTTGAATAAGTGAATTCAGCAAGTTTCCATCTAAAAAGAGCAATAAGTAATTTACATAGCCACATGCCAGGAGCACATTGAAATATAAGTGGATGGAGAACTTGGAATGACTACAGTTCTCGCATAATAATTGTGGGTGTGTGATGAATTCCTTCCTGGAATACATGTTTGCTAATATCCACCAAAGGCAAAAATGGTCTATCCTATGACCTAGCAGTTTTATTCCTAGATGAAAATGCAAATGAAGTATGTACATGTTTGGAACTACAAAAAGGTGCAAGGATGCCATGGTAACATGATTCTTAATACTCTAGCTGTGACACCACCGAAATGCCCACGGCCAAGGAAGAGAAAGATGTCACAATAGAATTCTATGAAGCTAAGGAAGTGACCAACCCAAATAATAGGGATCTCTCAACTATCACCCTGAACAACAGAAGCGAGACTCAAAAGCATATATACTATGGATGGGGTCCCATTTACATTAAGTGTAAAACAGGCAGAGTTCATGGATGCTGTTCCAAGTGAGGCTGTAGTGACTTTGCTTACTTAAGGGCTGATAGGAAGGTTGAGGGACTGGGGAAAGTTCTTTGGTGCTAAAATCTCGTGATTCCTTGATTGCTGACTGGCATGCTCAGTTTCTGAAAACCCTCTGAGCTTATACTTTATTATATGTGCATTTTACTGTATTTATATCACTACAGATAATATTGAGGGTCTTTCTAAAAACTTTTTATTAGTACATTTTTAGTGGCAGCCATATTCGCTTACCCACACTTGGAACTAAACAACATGTAAGATATTCTGTTTTTACTGGACTCCTTTCAAGACTAGTGAAATGTATGGAAAGTTTTGAGCAGAGTTGTTTTTTTGTTTGTTCGTTTTTGTTTTTGAGAAATAAAAAACTTTGGAGGCCTCATAAAGACACACAAAGTAGGAGAAGTAATGAGGCAGATGTTGCCTTGAGAACCAGTCTCTCACCGCCCATGGGCTCCTGTCGGTGGAGACCACGCTAAGTACTTTGACTGTAAGGAAACGCAGCCCCTGGATTGCATTTTCCTGGGGGTGGGAGAGCAGCCGTACGTATGGCACACCCTGTAAGTGTTTCCTTGACTTTCAGGTACAACAGACAGTAATTTGTATATATTCATCTATATGCCTGAAATTCTAACCCATTCCACTAAATGGACAGTACAAATTGGAATGGAATTTTATTTTATTTTCAAAGACTTAATTTAACTTGAAATGTTTTTGAAAGGTGAATGATTAATATATCTAAAAGATATTTTCATTGAAGTTGAGGAAAAACCAGTATGTATTTGTCATTTTTATCATACCAGAAGATGCATCTGGGTTTAGGAAAGTCTTCCTCAAACACAAGGGACCGCAGGCAGGGTGTGAGTTAGAGTGCACACAGTGACACTAGAGAGTGTAAAACCAGCCGTGCAATCTAGAGATTGCTGCACAAAGGCACCACTAAACACACAGTTCCGTTTAGTTTCTCCTGGACCGCTGTCCATTGTGGGCTGGCGGCCGAGTCTTCTCTCTTCTCAGTCCAGGACAAGGGATGCCAGTCGGCTTCTATCTGGAACAACATGTCCCTGTGACAGAGGGGAACGTATACCGGTCATGCCTTGCCAGGGGCCGCCGTTCACAAGAGCACTAACATTCTGTGTTCTGACCTCTTCCCTGGCACTGCGCGTTTACTGGGTGCATGATCTTCACCCCCAATACTGCTTGTCATGGGCTGGTGGCACCACAGCCTCTGACAGAGTGACCTGCGCACACCCGCCACCCACCAACTCAGTGTCTCAGCTATTGGCCTTGGCTTTCGGCTGCACAGCCCCGCCTCTCGTTTCTGCCTGAGTCAAGACCAGCTTGGCGACACTGCAGTAGCAAACACCCCAGCCTCTCGGCTCTGAGGTCATGCCTTGCTCACACCACAAGTCCACGCAGGTGCGCCGGAGTCTTTGGACTGCCCTGTTCTCTCCCTGGATTCCGGCTGAGGAAGTGTCCCCATCTGGAGACACTGTTATGGAGACAGTGGAAGAGCAGTAAATTGTCACTGGCTCTCATGTGAATTCCCAGGCATGTATTACGGTTGCTTTTTAGGATCATGTTTAATTTCTAACCAAACTGAGAAATTCCATTTCACCATATGCCTGGAAGGGAAAACGATCGAGAATGTTGGTGAATAACCAAAGTGCCTGCCATTGTTGGTCTTTCAGAAAAAGGCAACTTAAAATACCACTTTCAATGTCATCTGCCCATATAATCTTAGGTGGGAATGTATGTTTCACTTGTGCTACCCGAAGCTGTCTAGTCAGGGAAAAGCAATGCATATATTGTTACATGAACTTGGACTCATTCAGTCCACAGACACAGTTAGGTGAACATCAGATAAACAAAACTTTATCAATAACAAGCCATGCGATCATTAACAAGTCATTTAATCTCTTAAAACTTCTACTATCTCATTTGTCATTCAGTTACCTTATTTAGATTGGAGGAACTGGGTATAAAATTCTCATTCAAAATGAACCATCACGTGTAATATTGCATTTCCTGGGTGAAACTTTTGGCACTCACAGGTTTATATTTATAACATGCTGTTTTATAGAGCTAGATTATTAAAATATAGGAGTAAGGGAAAGAAAGTAATCTTTTCGTAATATCAAGTCTCCAGCGAGGATTCTCACAGTGTCTATGTATGTTTTAATTTACTGTGATGATCCGCTCACTGGCTCAACTGTAATTTATGGATCTCCCCAGCCCGAGACAGTCTGCAGCTTCCATACTGATATATCAAAACCAATTCGGTTTTCACGCCTCTTTGCTCTGATCCACCAATGCCTAGCTGGATCGTATTAAATATATTATGAATATCACCTTTGCCATCACCAGATTTTATCCTGTACTTCAATTAATTTTCTAACATCATCAGAAGGAAGGTGGCTGTGGAGTGTCAAGCAGGTGTTTTACGGAAGGATTCTGATTTAGCTCCCAAAGCCTTCCTGCCAAATGCCACGTGCCTGCTCCTGATTGCTGGACGGGCTTCTGTCCCTAGATCAGGGCTCGTTGTCCCCAGGGTCTGAAAATGGTGTGATGTTTCTTGAGGGCAGAGAACAGCGTGTTTCTTTCCATCATTGCATAAAACCCGGTAAACTGTGCTGTGTTTCGTCAACGCATTGCACACCGCAGTGCGTGTTGACTGGCCAATGAATGAGATAACCTATACCTGCGGCCAGGCGCTGCCAGGCTTTGATTTCATCGGCCATGTCTGCTGCCTTCTGAGAGTCACAGCCGGTGAAATGGGGCTTCGCAGTAGACAGAATCTAAGGAACAATTCTGAGAGCCAGAAATACTTCGCCCCTGTGTAACATTGTTTTGTTCTGTTTTGACCTAGGGAAGGCGAGGTCTGTTTTGGTTTGTCTTTTGGTCTGCCGTGCAGATCCGAATGAGGGCTGGAGCAATGAGGTGGTAGGTTAGACAGACACACCGGAGCACAACGGCAGCGTGCTGTCCCCATCGGTTTGAATGCATTTATTATGAAGAGTTCCCTCTGTCTCTCTGTGTATGTGTGTGTGTGTGTGTATTTGTTCTAGTGCTATCATAGTGTGTATTTATTAGAACTCATGATTTGGTCAACTACCCAGGTTAGTCTGAAACAAATCATTCATTCAACACATTGATTCAGTACCATAAAAATAGCATAAAGGGGTACTTGATTAAGTGTTTTACTGTTAGATTTTTATGTAGACGTAGACTATGTTGAAGAAAGATGCATGAATAATACTGTGTCATTGGAGAAGTTTTACTCGTCACTGTATGGTCGGTTTTATAAGAACGTATGTGATGACTTTCCCGGGCTGTGCACACTTCATGGGGCTGCTTGGATCACTGTGGTAAGAGAGGTCACTCACTTCGCCCTTGAACTCTAGGGAGCCATGGCAGGGGCTGTCAGCAGGCAGAAGTTCACATCTACTACAATTATCTTGTAATGGTCACATAGACTTTATTAAATTCCTCTCTGTAGTATATTCAGTACTCTGTGGTCAACTATTTTATTGCTGCATACATTTAATTTGTATACAGCATTCCCTGACTGTGACAAACACGTAGGTGTACTTACTCATTTTCAGAGAAAGTCCTCTATTTAGTTGTAAATGTACTCAAAAACAAATGAGTGGACTCTTTAAATGGGTGCACCATTAATTTTGATGTCTTTCTCATGAAGTGCTTGGTCAGTTACTTCACTGATAAATGAAGACAGCAGTATATGGGATTTGAACCTAGACTTTGGGTGCATGTATATAACCTAATAGTAGAGCATTAAGAAATTGAAACAAAAATTAAGGTATATCCTGTGAAATTCTTATAGAGTCTTCAAATTTTCAAAATTAGTTGTTTAAAATGTATAGCAAAATTTCCAGATAACTGAAGGAAATGGATACGTAAGATGATGTTGTCATTCATGCTCTTCAGCAAACATTACTCGTTCTCATCTTTATGGGCACATGAGAAAAGTGACCTTGGAGTACCCTTGGATTTAGATATGGTCATCTGACTTGTTCTGGTGAAGGAAATGTGAGAAGAGACAGTGCTTGTTATTTTCTGGAGGAAGCCTTTAAGACCCGAGCCCAGTTTGTTAGGTTTGCTTCATCAGCCAAATCCATCGATGACGTTCCAGGTGGTGAAGATTGGGACAGCTCGTGTCACTGGACAGGACAATGGGCAGGAGAGCCCTGTCACCCTAAGATGGATATGTGATATGAGCCAGAAAAAACTCTTTGCTGTGGAAGCCTAGCAAGAACTTGGTGATGTTTGTTATGTTGGGAAAACTTAGCCTATGCTGCTGATGAAAGGGGATCTGTCCGGCCGTTATTCATATAACGAGAACGGTTTGCACGACATCGATGTAACCTGGCAGCCAAGGACAGTGGACTGGAGTGCACATGTGTGAACAGTGACAGCTTCACTGTGCTACTCAGTGGGGGCAGGAGGGGGCCTTTGAGCGAGCATGTGTACTGTGTGGCCCTCACATTCAAAATGACTGAGCAAGTAGAACAACTAATCTGCACCAAATTTTGCGTTAAGCTTGAAAATCCCTCCATGGAAATTATTCAGATGACTCAGAAGGCTGCAGCTACGGGTAACCAGTGATTGGCAGCTTCATCATGACAACGTACCCACTCATGCATCACGTCTCATGCAGAGTTTTTTGGCAAAACATCAAATCACCCAGCTGACTCAGACCCTACAGCTCATATTTGGCTCCCTGAGACTTCTGGCTTTTCCCAAAAGTAAAATCACCTTTGAAATGGAAGAGATTTCAGACCATCAGTGAGATTCAGGAAAATACGACAGAGCAGCTGATGGCGATTGGGAGAACTGTGTGAGGTCCCAAGGTGCTTCTTTGGAAGGAGTCTGAGGAGTCATTGTCTTGTGTACAATGTTTCTTGTGTCTGTATCTCCTTCAGTAAATGTCTCCATTTTTTATATTACATGGCTGGAGACTCACTAGACAGACCCAGTATATAAGTAGACTACTATTTCACCGTAAGCAAAAACAATAGATTGGTGTTACAATTCGTCTACTTTGAAAAGTAACATTGCAAGACATTTAGTTTGACCACCTCTAAAAAATCATGGTAAATATGTAATATATTTTCCAAATTTATTACTTAATTGGTTCAGTAGAAAGTATAAGGGCCATTTAGACACATTTTAGAACTTATGCCATTTATGCTTTAAAGTAACCCCACAAAGCACTAATATGATGATTGGTTTTGGTTTTATTTTACAGATAAGAAAGCCAGGGCTAACACACATTGAGTCACTTGCCCAACACACCTAATACGCAGGAAAGCAAAAAGCCGAGCTCGGACAAAAGTGCATGGTGCTTCCTCTATACCCAGCTCTCTCACGCGCAGGGCTGTTATGACAGAAGGGACCCCACCTGTGTGCCCTCGCTGCTGTCATCTCCACAGACTTTCACTTACAGGGCGGCTTGCTGACATCTAGAGGTCCCAGTAAGCCCCCAAGGAGCAAAACTGTGACACGTAGGCACTGCACAAAGATAGGCACGTGAAACCACATTGTCACTGTGTACATGTATTAAATGGACATGGTCTTGATAACTCATTCTGTATGCTTAAATACTCCTAACTGCAAACAATGAGTTATATATGTCATTGTTTGTTTACTTTATTATGGAAGAATGGCCAGCTCAGAGCTATAAAAAAAGATGCTGCTTTTATTTAGAGTGAGTTGAACTCCATGCAGGGTGCCTCGGTTACTTACTGTTATCGTCCTACATGTAAGAAAGGCTTTAATTACCTTTAATGCTGGAAATCTAGGCTGTAACACTAATTATCATCCTAGTACTTACATATCTCTGACTTTTTCTTTTAAAAACCTGTTTGTTCATTACTGTTACAATAATTCAAGATTTTGTATACGTTGTCAACTGCAAATTCCTGGAGCATGGTCAGATGACCTATGACAGTTATTTTCTCTGTTTTTGGAGGATCTCTTTCCTTTGGTGTCACCAGCGTCCCTTCAGCCTCATCCGTCCTCTCACAGTGACACCCCCAGGCACACGCTTGGCATCTGCCATGTGGTGAAACGGCCTGTCGCTGAGAGTCTCATTTAATTTTTGTTATCTCGCTGGTACGACTCTGCAGGTAGCTGTGAGGAAGAAATAACCCTTCTGTGGGCAAAAGTCAGTGCTTCATTTAAGGAGGTAACAAAGTGTCCGTGGAGAGATCTTGAAGTTAATTGGCAGCCAAACAAATGCGTGGTGTTATGTCAGCTTGTCAGGTGGCTGTGTTGTGGGGACTCTGAGCAAGTGTCACCCGAGGAAGGTTGACCGACTTTGCTGCACGGGCTACGCAAGGTAATACGCACAGAGTAACAAGATAAATGTCCCCAAGCACCACTGAAGCATAAAGGCATGCCTTGACTCTTAAAAAATTACAGGTGCTTTAGTGGGCAGTTTGTCAAACCTTTTACCTGGTAGAGAATCCTCGGCTTGATACAATTTAGTGCCGATTATTTAATTTCTATTCGCAGTGACGGGGAACTCAGCGAGCCACGGAGCTCAAAGGTATGAGTTTGAATGGCTAGAGCTATAAGACGGCCCTTGTTCATTTTGAAATTGTATTTATTTCTCACTTTTCTGCAAAAATAGCAGGATGCGGCTGTGTGCTAAAATATTTGTAGCTCTAACTCTTGTCCAGTAGCCTCTGTCTTCTTTTCTGTACCAGCGCACATGCCCACTCCCTCCCCCATGGGGCAGCCAGGAGGTGTTCGCGTAAACTCCCACCCCCGCTGTGTATTTGTTCCAGCCAATTCCACGGTCCTACTCTCTTCCAGGACTCTTGCTCCTAAACCATTAACCTGTCTGGTAACCCTGTTGGAATAATCTTGGTTTGCTAGTGGAATTCAGAACTAAACAGGACACAGTGCTATAAGTATAGATTCTTTAAAGTTAAATAAAATAATTGTCTTTATTCTAGATATAATGCAGACTGAAAATCCATTGGTTTTCTGGCAACTCTGTTAGATTGTTCAGGTACATTGAGTTATATTAAAAATAGTAAATGCTTTTTACATAATCTGCCAGTAAGTCAGATCTTCTCTCTTTTTATCTCCCCCACCCCACACACAAACACACACAAACTTTTTCCTTGAGTAAATGCTGATCTTCACTTTGTTTTCATATCCCCGCCATTGCTGCGCTCTTTATGCTCTTTTTTGAATCCAATTACACCATGGACTAAAAAATAGTCATTTTTGGCTTCTTACTAATTGGATGTTAACTAATTAGCATCATTAGCATGAACTGTGGTTATTTTAGCAGAAAAGGGCAAATGGCAGAACTCTGTCACACAGCACGCTTGGGTTTCCCTGGAATTTGAGAAAAGTTTCATATTTCAGCAATGTGTGTGTCCCTCTGACACACTTCGTTCTTGGTATACCTAAGATACCATCCTGGGATTTCTGTTATTCTACATATAACCTGTTGCCCGAAGCAATGAGCCCGGATTTAGCCCTAATTTGGTGACTGGTTATTTTAGGTGATGGATAGTCTTGCTCTAGGCCATGGGTAAGCTCGTCCGCCTAATGTGGGTGTATTAGGATAGCTTTGAGCCTGGTGCTGTTCCCCACCCTCTTGTCCTGCGCCGGAGGGACCAATGGTGTATGGGGCTGCTCCAGCGTTGACCTGTGTTCTGGGTTCGGAAAGAAAGGTCAGGAGCCAGTGCATGGAAGTTGGAGGGAAAGCCTGTGTCCTCCTCTTGGCTGTAGGCCTGGCCCTGAACATGTTTGAGAGTTTGGCAACATACATCCAGCTTTTTGAAAATAACTTTCCTTAAGGTTCCTCTGTAGCCAAGACCCCAACTTTGACTCCATCATTTCTTGTCCCCACCCAAGGACAGAGCCTGCTTCTGAAAATGCATAATGCCGAGAATAACCTGTTGTGGCCAAAGGAAGCTATGAGGCCAGTCCTGAAGTTAACAGGGTAGGGATGGGATCTTCCAGGGAAGGACATGCCAGGCAAAGGCTGCGACTTGGGGCGGGCCCATAAATCCACCATGATCCCTGTGTTTAAGAAGGAAAACAACCAGCTGGAACCAATGGGTGTTGATACCCAATAACTGATAGTTCTTGAACATGGTCAGCATCCCTGTTATTTTTAAGGGAAGTTACTCATTATTCCCAGTGATCTCTAGGCATTGAGATGTGAGGTTATTTAGATTAATGCCCGGAAAAGCCCAGGCCATAAGATGGATGGTATTTGGGGATATTTGGCAGACAGACTCTGTGATCAATCTCCTGATAGTATCACAGTCTTTCAGGGTCAGATACGTGTGTTAGAGACCAAACAGTATGTCCTACCCATTCGGTGAGTGTGCAGCTCCTGCCGCAATCATTCATGTGCGCTGACGGCAGCCACTTCAATGTTTAGATGGTGTTACATTTTCCCCCTCAAATTCCTCTAATATATATCCCCCGCTCACATCAGTTCTGACCTCTGGAGCTACACATAATAAGTCTTATATCTCCCCCATTTGGCTTTTAAAGTATTAGAAGTGAAATAATTTATTACTACCCCAGAGTCTTCTTTTTACAGGCTACATATTGCTTGTTACTATTTCCATTCTACAGCTTCAGATTTCTGCATTATCTTGCTCAATACCTATTGTCAACTTTCAAGTTTGTTTTACACATACTTTCTATAACGTACTCTGCACAGAAGGCCAAAAATCAGCTAGAAAGTTTTGTGGTTTTTTTTAATATTTTATTTATTTATTTTCAGAGAGAGGAGAAGGGAGGGAGAAAAAACAATGTATGATTGCCTCTCACATGGCCCTCATTGGGGACCTGGCCTGCAACCCAGGCGTGTGCCCCAACTGGGAATCGAACTGGGACCCTCTGGTTCCCAGCCTGTGCTCAATCCACTGAGCTACACCAGCTGGGCTAGAAAGTTTTTCCTGACTGTTCCCTCATTGAGATTTCTTTCATCAAGGCACGATTCTGTGAGCTCTTATTCCATATCAATTTGTTTTAATTAATTCACATTTTATTTTTAATAAGTGCCAAACTAAAATGCTATCTGTATACCCAAGGATTTTAACATTTTATATTTTTTCAGAAAGGACTACTATCAATAATGTAATGAGCAATTCTATTTAAATGTCCTCAAGACCAGTCTATCGTATAAATGCCAATTCACCATATCATGCTACTTCTGATCAGATATTCTTATTTCTGTGAGAAATGTCCACCAGTGTTTCAGTCTGAAATCTATTCCAAATTGTGCAACCAGAGCAGCCGCAGAAAAAATGCCAACATACCCTGAGTTTCTCTCCTTGATCATTTTTTTTCTTTCTTGATATCTTACTGTCATTAAAATGCGTACTTGTATTTTGAAATTCTCAGATGAAATACAAGGTATTTACCATCAAGAATGTCTCCTAGGAGAAAGTACATCTGTTCAACCATCTTTAAAACAATGCTTGAACTTCGCAGCATTTTAAAATTCCGAGTCAGCTCTGAGGATAACATCCTAGGATGTGCAAACCCTTCCCAGGAGGGTGCAGAGCTGCAGAGGAATCTAGTTAGTTCAACTTGTAAGAAACTGATTTTTTTTTTAAAGAGAGAAATGCATCTGTAATATGTGTCTTTAAAAAAAAAGTTCTTTGTTCTGTTTCCATCCTAACTTCACCCCATGTTCCTTTAAAGACTCAAAGACAGATTTAAAACAAAACAAACATCCTTAAACATATATTTTCTTTAATGAATTATACCACATGGACAAGTGTTATATTCTTACATAACAGAGCAGTTACAACTCTGTCTCACATCAGCAAGAAAGTCCAGGCATGTCTGATAACACTCAGAGAGAATGATACAGACATTTGAGAAACAGAATTTCACAAAGAGCACCTTGGTAGAGAATTGAAGAAGACGGTATGCAGGCCAATACGGTAACTCATTTTTCCGGATTCGTGGGGCCCCCAGGAAGATGACCTGTAAAAGCTGCAGCTGCCTGTGCCTTGTTCATCATCGCGGTACCCAGGTATCGCGGACCTGTTTACGCATTTTTCAGTAGTGCTGTTTGCTGGGCAAATCACCCTCATCCTCTCCTGCCAATATCAGATGACGGATGGATCAAAATCTGTGGGTTTTTAGGCATCGGGGACGATGTCAGTGTCTCCGTAGCCATACCTGGTTTGCTAAGCGCCATATCGAAAAGTAGATGTTTCCTGGAAGTCCACCCGCCTGGGGAAGCCATTCAACAGGCGTCTGGTTGTCAGCGCACTGTGCCTTCTCTGGGTAAAGAATAGACATTCATGCCGGGATGTCTCAGCCCATGTTCTGTATGTTCTGTGCCAGTGAAACTCGAAATTCATCCCGAGTCTAAAATTATCTCAAGATGAAGGGAATACGTTTTTGGAAGCAGGCAGAAGGCGCCAGGAGACTTTGGCAAGACTCACAAACAGTAGCTGTTTATGGAGAAATAGCAACCGAGTAGGCAGAGGAGATATCAGGAGGGAGGCTGTGCCTGGGGAAGCTCACACTTTGTCTGGGGAGGCAGATTCTCACTGCTGGCACCAGTGTCGATGGGGCACAGGTGGGCTCTGGGTGGTTTCGATGTGAGGAAGGGGCGTTGATGGGAAGTGCAGACCAACAGCTTCCGGGGAGGGAGCCTGCCGGTGGCACCCAGGTGGATGAGTGGGCTCCAGCCAGACGAGCAACTCCCGTCCCGGTGGGGGACTGTGAGATTCCGAAACAGAAGGGAAAACGGGAGAAAGGGAAACTGGCTGTTTAGTCCTTCGTCACACATTGAAGGTATTTTCTTCCATATTAAAAATACTGCATTTATACTTTAATGAAGTAGAATTTTTTTTAAAAAAGCAGAAGGAATATGGCTAGATTTTCATTTAAGAAAGAATGTGCTTTGATCAGAAGACCAGATTGCAGTCATCAATAATTCTCACTTTAAGAATTAAAAATATATTTTTTGTTTATTGATTTTTAGGGAGAGAGGGGAACAGAGAGAGAGAGAGTCAGAAACATCAGTTTGTTATTGCACTTACTGATGCATTCATTGGTTGCTTCTTGTATGTGCCCTGACCAAGGATTGAACCTGCAAACTTGCCGTATCAGGATGATGCTCTAACCAACGGAGCTACTTGGTCAGTGCCTGGGATCTCTCACTTTAATGATCATTTCTTCTTCTCTTTTTTTGACTTGTATTTTGGTCTGTTTTCCCCTGTTTTATGACAAAGGTAGCTACCAGTAGCATCAGAAGTTTATCCCATGAGCTTAGCCTGAGATAGAAAATTTCCCCCAAAGGCTACACCAAAAGTAACGGATTGGAGCCTGATAGCTCTGGCCAGGGTGTGCGCACCACCCTGAACTAACTGCTGTCATCAGAGGGGCTGAGGCTGGAGGGAGACGTTCTGGTCTGCCCAGCCCGTGGCATTTGCCCCTCCTCTTCCTCAGCGCAGCCTTCCTGTGGACGATGTAACATTTCAGTGTTACTGCTAACTCCATTGCACCTCCAGGGATAATGGGTCAAGAGAGAAGAAAATGGAGGCCTAACAGGGACACCCAGATGCCTGTTTCCGAACAAAATCTCCAGTTCTGTTTGTCATAACATTGGGTCTGCTTTAGGACTAACCTCGCTTGTGTTCATTTGAGGGAAAAAAGAAAAGAAAAGAAACCTGTAGAGTGAAGTGTCCCCATGACATCTTCCTGGTGATTAGACTCCACTCCTTTCGGGGTCAATGTGGCTCTGGGACACCTGGTGGCTGCACTTTGGTTATTGCTTCTGAAAGGTAAATTTCTTCCTGGAAATTCCCCTGAAACTCCTAGACATCTCTAGAACACAAACAAGCCGCATTAAAACAAACAAACAAACAAACAAACAAACCTTTAATTTGGCCAACCATGATGGGGCCCTAAAGCAATCACAATGGAAGGGCCTGAGCCCCTGACTGTTTATCTAGGTGGGGGTGTCCATCCCTGTGGTGTTTCTGGGCCACACTGGAAAAAGAAGAGTTGTCTCGGGCCATATATTAAACCTGTTGCCACATGTAATTACAAGAAAGTCTCATCATGTTTTCAGTAAATGTACGATCTGGTGTCGGGCCATACCCACAGTCATCCTGAGCCACACCCACCCCGCGGGCTGCAGGTTGGACACCCCTGATTCTAGAGCTTCCACAATGTCAATACCGAGAGGCGTGCCTGTCTGCTGGACTTCTGGTTCAGGAAACTGTTCCTATGACTTGACTGCGAAATACGAATGCACGTCTAAACATTTTTGGAGGAAAGACGTGTCCTGTCAATCCAGGGCCCTATTAAAGCTCGCAGGAGATATCCAGAGAGTTACCCACTCTCACGATAGCCAAACAGCTATCTGTTGTCGGGCGAACACTGTGACAGTTTGATTTATAGCGCGGGAGAAGGCTGAATCCCTGCGCCTCAGCCAGCGACATGCCTGGCTAGTGACAGCACAGTGACAGCAGAGGACAGGGTGCTGTTGGTAGGCAAGTGGAATCATCCTGGTCTTGAAAGGAGAGAGTCTACTCTTCAGAAAAGCCTGCCTGATCCTTGGAAGCTAGAGCTGGGAGACTGTATCAGGGATAGATGGCAGTTTCTCCTTTATACGGTTAGAATCTGTATTACTTCAAAATTTCAGTTAGAGCCCTGGCCAGTGTGGCTCAGTTGGCTGGAGTATCATCCAACAACCAAAGGGTTGCGGGTTCCATTCCAGATCAGGGCACATGCCCGGTTGTGGGTTTGATCCCCGGACTGGGTGCATAAGATCCCCAGTCCGGGCGTGTATGGGAGGGAACCATCTTGCTTCTCTTGCATCTCTCTTCTCTTGGACGCTTCTGTCTTGCATCAATGTCTGCCACTCTCTCCCTCGCTCTTCCCCACCCCTTTCTCCCTCTCGAAAAGCAATGAAAAACAAATGTCCTTGGGTGAGAATTAAAATAAAACTCTCAGAGAAAGGCACAGAAGAGTTGCCACCGTGCGATCTGGAACAAGAGGCTCATCGACGTGTCCTTGGCCACTGTCAGCCGCCGTTCCTTGACGTGCCGTGTTGTGGGTGGAGAACACGTGACAGACACAGAGGCGTTTTTCGTTCTGTGTAGCCGAATGCGTGCTTCGGAATAGTTGAGTGGAAACAACAAGTGCAGTTTTTGAAGAGCCTGAATTACTAAACAAGGAAGAAACGAAGTGGTAGATGATGGAAAATCAGAGGCTGGAAGTTTTTCAATCTTTTTCAAAAGAGAAGAACATCAGAGTAATTAACAAGGAGTATACAGAAACTTCACCATCCAAGTTAAAAACGCAGCAGGGTTGTAAAGCTGTAAGTGGAGTACTATCTTTTTTTACCCAACGAAGTGACTCCAAGTGACTTCATACATTTCATATGTTAAATAATGTCAAATGAGGTAAAGTATGCAGAAAAATATTTGTAAACTGTGAAATGCAATGCAGAAGTTTGTTGTATTTATTTATTTTTGATTGCTATACATATGGATATTATTTCTGGGTGTAATTGAGCCTCTTTGTGAACTAAGTGAACATCATTTCAGCTTCAGAAGTTTTCCTTTGGGGAACGAGCTATACTGGGGTTGCTCATATGATGATGTTTTATGATGTACACGATGCGGTTGCTGAATTGATTTTAGAGAAATAACACATAAATGATAAAACTCCTTGTTTTGTTTTTTAAATTACACATTGAAAGGAAGCATGAAAAGGAAATATAAATAATTCGTATGCAGAAAGTTCCAAGTAACCTTGTAAACATAGTTCAGCGCATTGTTTTTACCCAAAGAAGCAACCAGAGAGCTATTTTTAATTATTTATGCTAACCATCTGTTCCTTGCATATCATATCTTCCAGAACAGACAAATCTCCTGGCCTTCAGACTTCAGCTACTACTACTTCTAGATGAGCAGCTGCTTTCTTATCAAAAATCCATACTGAAGCTGTTTATCCTAAATTGGTGAATTTCATTAGTATCTCCAGGGCTCTAGCTGAATTAATCTATTTAAACAGCAGTCTCCTTAAAAACAGGTGCTTAAGTGGCTTATCCCAATTCTATCATTTTAACAATAGTACTTAGAAAAAGAACACTCCACATTTTCTGCTAAAACGAAATAATATGATGCTTTTCATTTGCTACTACTTTTTGTTATGAAAACAACAGGCAATTGTCAACCGGCTATGCTCCCTTGGTGTGGCCTCAATCAAAAAGTGCCCTCAGTCTCAAATGGTTTCAGCGGCACTAGCATTTTTATAATAGTTTGTCACAATTTTTTAAATGACACGTTTTGGTATAGATGTTTTCTGATCACTCTACTCATGGCACAGGGCTACTACTGTAAAGGACTGTCACAAACTCGGTGGCTTAAAACCACAGGAAGGTAGAAAACCGAGGTGTCGGGGGGGTGGGGCACGCTCCCTCTGGATGCCTCGGGGGAGAGAATGCCCTTGCTTCTCGCAGCTTCCGGCTGCGGCCAGCCTTTCTTCACTGAAGACCGCATCCCTCCAGTCTCTGGATCAGTGGGCAGCCCCCCCTCCCTCTTCTGTATGGAATCTCCTTCTGCCTCTTTGTTCTAAGGTCCCTGAAGATGGCCTTCAGGGCCTATTTCAATCAGCCAGGTTAATCATGCCATGTTGTCAAAGAGACAATTGCCACAGAGAAATTAAAAAGGCGAGGAGGATGTTAAGACCGTTAAACTGGGAGAGATGGACCTCAAGGCTGCTTTAACAAAAGATGGGAAAAATCTTAACCCCTGGAATGAGCCAGAGGAAAAGTAGTGAGGGCAAGTCAGTGTGTGAGGAGGGCAGTCGTGTGATCAGGTCGCTTGTCTTTGCTAATTGGTGGTTAGTTAGGCCAGCACCTTCCCACGGAGGATGAGAGATAGCACCTCTACCTTTCTTGAAGGTTATATTTCAAAGGGACGGCTCCCAGGTCCTTGAGACGAGACATGCCCGGGTTGTAAACCTGTCTGGAGGCTGGGGTTAGATTTACATCTGATGGGGCAGAGAAGGAATTTACAACTGCAAGTTCCCTAAAGTAAATGCTCGAAGTAGAAAGAGGTCAGGGCCTGTCTTAGTCCATTTGGATTGCCATGGCAAAAATATCATCACTAGTGTGGCTTAGAAACAATCCAAGTTTATTTCTCACAGTTGCGGAGGGTGAGAAGTTCAAGTTCAGGCACTTGCAGATTTGGTGTCCATTGGTCTGAAGATGAGGGACCATTTCCTCACTCTTAGATATCTGTTTCACAAACAGTCCCACCCCTGGTACCATCACCTTGGGGGCTAGGATTCCAACATAGGAATTTGCAGACAGTCCATTCAGACCATATCAGGGACCTAATATTCCAGAAGAAACCTGTCTAGTTCAGCTGAAGCAGATATGAAGGTCAGTGTTAAGACTTTAATCTAATCATGTCTGCAAAGTTTTGTTTTTCAATGAAGATAGCATTTACACGTGCCAGGGAATAGTAGCGAGTGGGTATTTTTTTTTTAAAGGCACTTGGACCGGTGCTTGTATTGGAAATAGAATGAGTGATCTGTGGACTCACCGACAAGAACCCTTCATGGTTCCTGAACTTTCGGCTTCACAGTTCCGGCGATTTCATCACGCACCTTCGTGGAAAGATGTGGCCCTTTGTTATTATTTTGGGGGCTTGGGTCGGAGGAAAGAGTAGGTTTAACGAACGTATTTGAAAATTTTTACTTTTCAATACCCTTTTAAATGACATTTCTTTCATTTGGAGACCAAACATTTTCTGTTATGCTCACTGGACATAATTAATTCCATTATTCACATATGTTTTGTGCGACAATATTTTTAGATCTAGACCTTTGAGTGTCATAATCTGATATAAATTCAAGACAGAAAAATGGAGGGGACAGTCATGTGTCTGTTGTTTCTATCATCTGTGCCTTTGTTCTCTCTGTCACTACAACCTCCCAGAATCCGGGGGCTGGAGCGTGGCGCCATCTCTGCCCACTTTCTACTGAAGAAAACTGACAAGACAGGTGATAGCTCAGAGATTCAGTTCTTTTTTTCTTTATGTTGTGGGTTTGTGATAATGAAGAAAACCATAAAAGGGTTTATGGCATTTTCCTCTTCTCCTCTCACTAAACCTCGGGTTCAGCTCGGAACTCTGGACATTGCATGTGAAACGAACATGAGACGCTGCTGATGCAGAGGACGTGGCGGGGTGGGGACCCACGAGCACGAGGAGCGACTCAGCCACCAGTCCTGTATTTTGCTGTTCCACTATTTTTTTTCTTTGCTTTTTTGTCGCCTTATATAGCACTAACTGCTAGGTGTGCTGCTTCAGGTTCAAGTCAGTAAAACTGAATTTTTCAAACCCGCTATCCCACTTTACAGAACAGAGCGCTGTGTCCCAGACTGGTCGGTACCCTCCCAGCTCTGGAGGGCAATGTGTGGTCTGGCACCTCCGCTGTCTCCATACGTGGCCGCCTCCTGCAGCGGAGAAAGCAGAAATTCGATTTAACAAGATCACAAACTAATATTAGATAAGGTATCCTGAGTCATTCTCACTGCAGATCTATCTTTCTAGAAAGACGATTCACTTTATATGCAAGGCAGATATGATCTTGTTTTCATTGAGCAATTCCACGGGGAATGTTTAATTAGATTGATGAAAAGTCAGGATTCTTTTTAATAATTTAGAATAAGGAAATAGATTATTAATAAGTACCGCTCTTCGTCAGGGACAGGCTGGGTTGAGGGGTGTAGACAGAAAGGAATGTCATGGCGTGGGTTGCCTAATAGCTGTTCGGAAACCTGGGAATATCACGTTTAAGATTACAAACAGTCTCCAGGAGTTCTCAATATAATTATGTTTTCTTTATTATTTTGCAAGGGTGTTAATTGCCTACTAGTAATTAACTTCCCATGTGACTGTCAAGAAATGTAATCAATAGGAAGAGCAGAGGGACCGAGCTGTCACGGCTTCTGTGACCAAGCTCCTCTTCACACCCCTGACAAGGTGTTGCTGTTTTAATAAAATGAGCAGGTGCAAATGCAGGAGGTTACTCAGAAAGCTACTAGCGAAATCAGCTCATCTCGCGGCTCTGAGATGAAAATATAGCCAATCAGAACTTTGAAATATAATTGCCTCATTTTCCAACTTAAATACATTATGTGCCTCCTGCTAGTGTTGCACCTGGCAAATCTACTTATTAAAGTTATGAAGGGAAGACTTTGCCGAGACATTTTCAATATTATGCTGACATTGGAATAAAAGGAGGGAGAAAGGCGGGCATGATCTAATTCTACTGATGTCTGCTCAGGTCAGGATATATCGTTATTCCTGCGGAACTGATAACCAAATTTCATGTGTGGAAATGTTTCAAGTAATTTTGTGCAAAGTAAAATCTACTGAATTTCAATGCATTTCCTCTCGCCTAGTTCTGACGGTCCTCTTGAATTTTCTTATCACTCAGATATTGTGTTATCATTTAACCTATCCAATTTCATATTTCTTTTTCAGCAAGCCTGTTTTCTTTCCGCTTCATCATGGTTTCCTATACATTTATAGATACTATGAAAGTAATGGCTGGGGCTGTAGAAAAACAAAATTCAATCTCCATCACTGTGCTGGCAAATCATGAGTGTTCTGAGACGTGATTAATCTTCATCAGCATGCAAGGAAGGTGCGGAATCGGTGGTCAGATTTTTTGATATCAATATTGTAACCTAATTCCTTAGATCTATTTCCACTCTTTCCTAGATGCCATAAATAATGATAAAACAATACTAGTTCACATAGTTTGGTTGACTATGTTTGGTTGACAAAAATGTGTAGTTGCAAAGTGTGATATTACAACTGGCTTATATGAAAGGCAGTTCCACCAAAAAACTGTCTGTGGAATCCAGATGGTTAAAACACTGACGGTCGTAACAACGATGACTATTAGAATTAAGAAAGAAGATAAACACATATTGCATGTTCCCAGGTTGATCCACTGGGCAAGTAACGTAGGTGAGAAATAGATTGTTGTTAGTTTAAGCAGCTAGGATTTTGGGAACGGTTTGTTATAGCAGCAAAACATAGACTCTCTAGACAATCACACGGCATGTAAGAGATAGATAATAGATAGATAGATTATAAATGATAGGTTGATGGTAAATAAATACGTAGATAGAGTTCTATTTATGTTTCAGTGTCCTATCAAAGTAATCTTTTTTATGTTTCCTAATATACAGTAGAATCTAAGAAAACTGTACTTTGTAATATATGGAGACTTGTTTCTAAACCTTTCTTAACTACACTGACTACATTTGTACAGAGAAGCAACATTTCTGGCAAAGGTCTAATGTTTCCATGGGTTCCAATAAAATAAACATTCCTTGAAATTGAGTCTAGCTTTTTTGGGGATTGTTTACTTGTTTTAGGATGAGTTAAGTAATGGATTGTGAACAACTAAAGCCCATTGGAACATAAAAATAAGTGTATTTTCATTTTAGTTCTTTGTGTTCTACCCCAGCATATGAAAGATGGCAAGATATTTTTAAGTAATATATTTTTGGTAAATCACTATCATAATGTTTGCACAAGAGTGAAGCATCACTGTATTGAGCATTTATTTGGGAGCTTGAAATATTGGTTCCATTGTAGATCAATCCCTCTGATAACACTTTCACTAGCTTTGCAATTTGCTATTTCAATTTAATATTGCCAGTGGTGTTAGACCTGCTATTACTTTTATTGCTTAGATTAGTATTGAGAATATTGTTGTGAGAAAGAAGTAATATCGCCATGATTTTATTATTAGGCCACTTGTCTTCTGCACAATGCCAGGTCCCTACAAGAGCATCAGCCTCTGAGACCAAACCATGTCGTTTGTATCTTTTACGACTGGCTCTCAGAGTTCTCCTCGAAGAATAGCAATGGTGATTTTCAGTGCTGTGGTCATCGCAGCCCACCACTGTAGCAAATCAAATAAATACTGTGCTCCAATTTTGAAACTTGGCAACACATTTTAGGAAAGACAATCAAATGATAACTGTCTCAATTTTGTTTCTATGCCCCATGAAATTCCAAGATAATACATGATGAATGAAAAGGGGGAAGATTACTGAAAGCATGAAGCAACTGTTAAGCTTAAACTAACATGATATTTTTCTCTTTCTTGTGTTTAGATGATTTGAAAATTAAATGATTACATGTTAAATTCTTGGGGAATGCACACTGCAAATTCCCTCATCCTCAAATAAGCAGCACACCATCTTTTCTTGATATAAGCACATAGAACATGGGTCCTCTTATTATTATTATTATAGTATTATAATATTTTAGTAAACTGTAGAGCTAGTTCAGGCATTAGCTTCATGTTATATACATTTACTGCTTAGTATATATACTTTGAATGTTTTAGTTTGTGGGTACAGTAATCTTAGAGCGGTAGTCCTGAAAGTGGGGTCAGTGGAAACCCGGGGTTCCTGAGATGCTGTCCAGAGGCCCAGAAGCTAAGCCTCTCGCCCTGATGTATTGAGGTATCATCCTTCTTTCTTCACTTTCATTCTCTCATGAGTGTGCAGTGCAGAAGTCTAGAAACTACGCGGTGTGTGGTATTGCGACAAATTGAATGCAGAAGCAGATATGCGAATCTGGCTGTTTGCTCTTCAGCCAGACATTAAAGGGGTTAGCAAAAGTGGGAACCAATGGTGATCTGTCCCACAATGTTTTGTGTTGGAAAACTCTCATTTTCATAAAAATTTGTGGCTGATGAGTGAAGGGTTGATTATTGCTATTTTACGTGAGCGAATGAATAGCTATTTAATTTAATAGGGTGAATACTTATGACCTACCCCACAGAAACGTAAGCTCCTTGGGGTCCTCATAAATTCTGAGACTGTATAGGGCCCTCATGATGAGAAATCAGGGAGCAATTGTTTCCACATTTTCTTTTTCATCCTCAGTTCCGATAATCGGCATTTACTGTACTTGACATAAGCTCTGTCAGAATAACAAGATAATAGCTTTTAGGATTGTTTTTAGCTCAAGTAAAGCTTTGCCTATTTGAACATTTAAATGGTGGTTTTATTTATATAGTTTTAAAAATTTTCCTGTTTGAAAATATTTTATAATAGTAACTAATATGTGAACTAGTATCATTTTAATAATCATTATATATTTTTACATGTGTCTATGACATTAAAAATGACAGCATAGTATAAAAGACAAATTATGGGTCAAACAATTTTTCCAGATTGGATTTTTTCATATTTTATTTTTTTAACTATGGTTGACCTTAAATATTATATTAGTTTCAGGAATACAACAGAGTGATTGGATGTCTACATAATTTATGAAAATTGTGAGTTTGAGTACTAATTAAACTTTTTTGTAGACCTGTGTGTGTAGGAAATTGCTAAACTTCTTTGACCTCAATGAAAATGGGGTTAGTATCAGGCATGTTTTCCTGTTTGAAGAGAAAAGCATATCATATAAATGTTGCTGGCTATATAAGCTATGAAGTAAAGTCTCTTCTTACCCCGTGACCGTAGCCTGGAATCCTGTCTGATGGCTGATACATGCTTTCAAATGAGCTTGATCTCAGAGGCAAGTATTGCTTGTGTGTTCAGCAGTTTTTCTCTAGATATTATTACAAGGCTTCATACATGGAGAAATGTACTCAGCATCTCTAAGGCATGGCTATTATTTTAATATAATGAGCATAGCAGCAATAACTACTGTGTAGAATTTAGAGGTAAGTAGCTAGAAGAGTGCTTGGTACTTAAAAAATGCTGAATGCAGTCTTTCCTATTACAATCACAAATGTGTGATTTTCTATTTGCTTGTAAGCAGTGATCACTTGTTATCACAGCAGAGTTTGATTAATTATCAGTACTCTCGACTTTACATATAGAGTAATTTTGCTACCTGAAACCCATTTGCCAGATTCACATCCATAAGTGAATATGTCTCTGTCTTCCCCTTGCAGGGTTACTTTCAATCCAAATTCTCTTTTTCTGTAGTACTATGAAGGCTTAGAACTGTAGCATGTATCTATAAGTCACTCGTAGCTTCATATTTTATATGATTAAATTCAATTCTACTTTTCCAAGTTAAATATTTTATATATATAAAATATGTGTGTGTATATATATATATATATATATACACACACACACATTTACAATAGCTTTAACCATTCTTTTCTGTATCTTGTCAATTGGTTAAACCATTTAAAATATATATATACTAAATTCATAGCATGTAATGTGCTGTCTTCGGCTTTTTGAAGGGGGCAATACAAAGAAAAATATAACATTGTCCTGAACCCCAAGAAACATAAAATGGTCTTTCCTTTTGTATTTCTGTGCGTCTATTATTTTCTTCATCTTTCTCTAGTTGGTTCTGTGTGACGATCCCATAATTTGAATTAGTTTCACATCAAATCTTAATAAAACCAACCCGCCCTACTGCACCGTTATTATGAGATTGGTTGTGATAATGTTTGTGGAAAGTCTAGCAAACAAAAGCACCTTTAGATAGGGGAGATGAAAATTTTATTTTCCTGTCAACTCTCAAAAGAGTTTATGCGTATTATGTCAGAGCCATGCCTTTTTTTCCGACGTGCTTTGTTCTGGGCTCTAATTAATAGATGTGTCACTTTGAACAATTTGCCAGATCTTTCTAAGGCACGCTTTCTCATTAGAAAATGCAGAGTATGATAATGGTACTCATCTCCTAGGGCTGTCATGAGCGGTAAATGAGAGAATCCAGGTAAAGTGCTCAGCACAGCTCACACAGAAACACTAAATAAATTATAAAAAGAAAAATAATAGCTAGCGTTTATTTATTACTGATTATGTACAAGTCATTTTATTCTGTTTTCCTGGTGATTACCTAATCTACACAGAAAACCTAGGAAGATAGTACTATTATAACTCTAATAATGATTTTTATTGTAGTTTGAACACTTAACCAGCACAGTGACTGGCCCACAGTAGACACTCAATAAATATTGGCTGTACTCTTGTGAACTCCAGACCATAATTACCTTTGAGGCCCCAATTAGCTCTATATCAGTCAGCATTTTTGCAAGAATAGAATTGGACTGTGGTAGAGAAGGAGTGCATTTAAAGACATCAGATGGGGAAGGTCACAGAATCAGCTGAGGCCATGCGGGAATGATCCCTAAATCACTGGCAGGAACTGTGTCTTGAGGATGTCC